>WEIV01013044.1:29734-41516 GCA_013390005.1 Calyptomena viridis | reverse complement strand
AGTATCTTCCTTGTAAGATATATGAATAATCAGGTATATGTCAAAAGACTATTGTTCCTTAGTGTTACTTCCTTCATCTTATTTTACTACACAAAATGAACCTTTATTTTAGGGCAAATTTAAGGCAAATGAAATAACTGGATTAGATGATACGAGACTGTGTTATTTTAGGAATTTTTATCAGTTGCATATTTTCTTAAAAAAAGAATAAAATTACAACTAATTTTTTCTTTTTGCAACAACTATATGTTAATACTACAGATCAAAGATTAAATACCCAAGGTGCCTTTCTGAGATCCATGTACTGAGAGTTTTGGGAATTCAGAATATTGTAACTCCACAGGATCACCCTGCTCCTAAGAATTCTGCAGCAACATGCTCGTGTTTCTACAGAATGCAGCAGCTGAAATATGCCATTTTATAAACACTTTGAAGTTAGGCATGCACACACACATAAGAAAAACTTGAGAAATCAAGTAAGCCAAGAATTTGAATCTTTGAATGGTTCCTTCTCATACAAATCTAGTGTTACATGAAGTCTGAAAAGACAGAAACAATGTCCTTCTCCAAAATAATAAGAGGACATTCCATTTTATTTTCTTATTCGAAAGGAAAAGAATGTTTATTCCATTATCAAAAAAATTGCTTATCTACTTCATGGAAAGTAAGAATAAAATACTGGAAATAAGAATAAAATACTGGTTTGTAAGCATGAAACTTCAAGTAGTGTTTAATGCATATTTATTTCACTTTGACATTTCAAGAGTCCAGTGCAAAACACATGTGAAGACTATCTTCAATTCACCTGAATTTTAGTGAACCAACAAAATTTAGGCCGCCTTGCAGACATGTATGTATGTGTGTATGTATGCGTATATGTATGTATACATTTTTCCTCCCTGGTCAGAGTTCCAAAATTCATGTGCATGCAGTATACTCAACTGAGATAATTCTGAAGGCAGTGTGTGCAGTTTACTGACATGCCCATGACTGAACCAATGGCAGATAACAACAAAGTCTCAGTTGCTTTGCCACTAGATTTTTACAATCTCACCACATGCTTTGGGATGTAAGACAAAGCTAACTTGAAAAAGCTAGTTATTATGTAAGTCTGGAATCCTTTTCCCCCTTCTCCCACAATTAAATCACTCCTTACAAATCTTTATATATTTACATGATTTCTAAAGTTTTATTCTTCAAATAGTGAGAATCAACTGTCTTTAAGCCTTCATAAAGTTTGCCAAGCTGTTCACAATCCAGTCCTGAAACATTAGTGTGAAAGGACTTTGCTATTTTGTATTTCTGAAAAGAATGTTCTTCAACAGGGCCATGGATGTTTAATAATTCCTCTGGTATATTTTTGAGTTCATAAGACAGAGGAGAAAATACAGTTGAATTTTTTTGAAATTACTGAAATAATAGATTACATCTTAGCAACTGCACATATTTTCTTCAGAAAACAGAAATTCCTTCATCTGTTTTACATAAAATAGAAGAAAACCAGGATTGTCATGAATGAGTCATGATAGACTATCAGAAATAAAATTTTACATCACGTAAATCTTATTAAAATTTACTTTTGCTTTATTTTCAAATCTAAATGTCCAGGATAAAGACTTCTAAATCTACAAGTCCAGGATAAAGACTGCTGTAACCTCTTCACTGAACTGAGTGCGAGTCAACCATACATGTAAGAATATTCAGGTATTAAGACATCAGGGGCAATAACAGTTCAGCTTGTGAAATCATTTAGGATTCATAACACTCAAAACAGAAGTATTGGTAGTAGTCATCTCTCCTTAAACTCTGAATTATCTTCAGTAGTTGAAGTGCATTACACCGCAAATAGAGTAGTCCTCTATACTAAGAAAATCTTATCTTTTGATCAAGTATGCAAAATAAGAAAGGGTAGAAGCTACTGAAGCACTAGAAGAGGCACTTGGCTGTGGTGTTCTCAGTGGAAATTGCAAATAGGCTAAAAGAATTATTGCTGAGTTAGTGGTTCATCGCGTGGTACTGAGGCACTGCATACATTGTTCTGTCACACAATTAAGTACGGTGTTATGAAAATAATGTGCTTTTTCTTTTAACCTGAAACTCGGTAGGTGGAGACATGTAAGAAAAGCACAGTGAGAAAGTGACAGTAAGGAAAGCACTGTGAAGACAAAGAGCAGGGGTTGAACTCCTAAGACTTAGTATTCCTTGTCTCAAAATTATGGGAAGAAAGAGTTCCTTTGATGTCTCTGAGTAAAGTGTTCTACAGCAACTGAAGCTTCACCTCAAATTGAGAAAGAATCAGATCAAGCGAAACAGATCACTGAAAGCTCTTTATCAGAGGCAAAAAGGAGTTGAATGAAGAGCTTTTAACATATATTTTTAAATTCCAGTTTTGTGACATGGCAACAAAAATCTCAAGGTATGTCTACTGACTACAGGAGTTAACAAATAAGGGAATAAAATCAAATGGTTCAGCAAAAAATTTTTAAATGCTGAAGTTATTTTTCATCACTGCCTTGAAAGAGTGCACTGACTTTGAAAATACAGAGGTATATTAAATATTTAAGGACCAAAGTCCTTGTACATCTACAACTTTTCAAAGGATATAGCCCTTCAGGTAACAGCAGTTTCACATGGAGTTGAGACTGACTCTTTGGAAGGCTGAGTTAGTTACCTTACAATACAAAAAACCTAATAGAAACAGACTGATGGGAGTTTTATTTTGAAATACACTTCAAGATGAAAAGGAAGTAACTTGAGATTTCTTCTTCATCTATCTTTTTAAGCATTTGAAAAAGCTATCAATAGCTTTCTAAATATTAATTCAAGTAAGCAATCATAGACAAACTCATGATTTTATTCTGTATACATTCATGATACAGCCAAACATTTAAAATTAACAATCATAATGAGTACAAATAAACAGCTCAGAAAGAAGTATCTAATGGGCTATGAAAATATTACAAAGTTACTAAGTTTTTAATAATCTTTTAAGACATCAAAAACTTTTATAAAAAGTGATGCTTATCTAGACTAATGTATACATAATTCCTAGAAAAACCTTAATATGTAAAATGCCATATGAAATTTTATTTTGCTCATTAACTTGAGATTTTTCCTGTATTGGTAATTACTAGACACAAATTAATCATACATATTTTAACAAAAATCATTCTGAAAAACTAAATGCAAGTACAGAATTCTTTAAATAGGTTTACATACAACATGGTTATTGCATACTTAATTTTTTCCCCCATATGAATTACAGTTTAATATTCTTTTCTGTATCATATTAGGAGAAAAAAAAGGAATAGTATATGAAGTAAAATACTTTTGTTAATCAGATATTTTAGAGATTGAAATAAACTGGGTTTTTTTACACTGTATTGAGGATGGGGTTTTTTTCTACAATTCTGAACTACATAAGTATGACATATTCCTTTTTACTGTTCTCATTTTTTCCTAATGCCAAGGCCCTTTTATTAATGGAATTAACTGCAGCCTTTTAAAAAAAGGGCAGTGGAAAACCCCTGCAAAGACTATATTTTCCCATTGAATGTTCCCTCATTTTCAATCTTGCATTAAAAATATAATAATACACAACTAATAATTGCTCAAATAAATCCCAAAACAAACATACAGAAGACTATGAGGAGTTACCCATTTCTGATGTTAACTTACCCCATTCAAGCTGCCCAAATCCTTCACCAAGTGTTCATCCGTAGAGGGATCATAGTTAAGTACAGCATGTTGCTTGTCCACACTCCGTGACTAAAATATATATATAAAAAAAAGAAAAATAAGGTTTTTGAAAACCACACAAAAATAGCATCAATGGTTAGTTCCTAGAGCAGCGTGATTATTTGATTTCTATATAGTATGTTCACTCAAATTATATAAAAAACTTAGTCCCATATATGACAAGAAGTCAATCTCTAACCCAACTCTGGGTGCCTATAGCAGAACCCTAAAATTCAGAATAATTTTCTTAATGTTCCCCAAATACAATTATAAGTCAGATCCAGCTATATCTTATCCAAGGATTTTTTATTTCCCAGTTCATCTTTCTTGATATAACATCACACATTTTTAATATAACATCATCAACTTCACGTTTCTTTCCCTCTCTCTTGACTACATGCATCTTTCAAAACATGACTATGATTCTGGGACGTTGCTGTTCTCTCTGACACACCATTTCTTGTCACACATCTGGCATCATTACCATAGTGTACAAGCATTTAAATTGTTCCTCCTTGATCTCAATTTCCTGAACCAATGATTTATAGCCTCTTCACTAAATGTCTGAGCAGTTCCTGATTTACTATTCCCACCAGTTTTGACTTTCTCAGTCCTTCCTTAAGCACTTCAGTATCTATCTATTTAATGAATTCTTCATTTCACACCCAAACATCAACCCATAGATAAGGAACAATCCTTGTTACTATTTCATTCAAGAACACCACTCCCCTAACACTAAAGTCCCTCTTTTAGCACCTGCTCATGGCCAAGTGTTTGCAGCCTAAGCTACTGATGGCAAGCAAGGAAATGGTGGGGCTGGATGTATTCCTCCTTCATGCATGCGTGTGGTTGGCACCTTGACATCTACAACAGTTCCCAAGTGAATGGAGTCCAAAGCTCATCTTCTCCAGCTGTGCACACCTGATCTCAGCCTGTTTGCCAGCAATTCTGCTAGTGCAGTGTCCTGACACAATGGCATAACTTCTAACAGCATTCATTCTAGTTTCAGATTTGCATCTTCTATCCTTACTCCTCAACTCATTGTTTAACAGAGAATTGTACATCTCTGTCCAAGACTTCTGTGATTGTTTCTGTACCAGCCCTTGCAGTCTGTCAGTTCTAGGAGTCCCAGGTTACTAGCGTAGGAGCCAGATCAAGGCATCAGAACACACAATTAGTACTCTTAAGGAAATACTTTCTCTTCATTCCACATTTTTCACCTCATTCCTTCTCCACTTCTTGAGACTTGCTTTTATTTTCCTTTCTTGTTTTCAGTTTACTTCCTCATTCTTCCTTTCCATGCCATCTTTTGACTGCTGTGCTTTCTCTTCAAAGAAGTGAAATCAGTCCTCTTCTGCTTATACTTACTATTTTATTTTCAGATTTTTTGACTCATTTTTCAGACTCATTTGAGTCAGTCTGCCCTGCATTCTTGAGAGGTACAATGAGGGGACAATGGGGGGCAGGATATCAAGTGGGAAGGGAGAGTCAAGGAAGAGACAGAAAAATGAGTAAGTTCCCTGCCAATATATAAGCTTGCACTAATATACTACATCAGTTGAGTGTTTTTAATGGCATACGAAGATCAGTTTAGTTCACTTTCTACTAACTTAGTAACCTTTCAAGTGAAAACAAGCTAACTCATCAATACAATCAAATTCACCGATGTGGGTGTTCTGCTCCACCTAGGTCAAGCAGAGATTACACTCTTCCACTCTCAGGTGATGCAGCAATGCATCAAGAATTATCCTATTGTTACCTAGGCTCTTGAAAAAAATCCTGAACTTCTTTCAATGTTGTTATTCAAATACATACATCATTAATAATGTTTTTTTAATTATCTATGTGATGGAAAGGACACAAAAAGATCCTTAAAGCTTCATGATGCTTTGTCACATCTTCTGAAATGGTTAAGAATGACTACTCAAGTCTGTGGCTCTTAGAAAAACACATGTAATTCTGTAGAACATCTCAGGCTGAGATTACTTGCATATAATTGGACAGATTTTTATTAATCACAGTTATTAATATTATTAATATTAGTTAAGACTGTCCAAATCTTCTAAATGCCATTTTTCCTTTGGATTTGTTACTGCAGCCTTCCATTCAAACTGAAGGACTATCAGCATTACATCTGGTAAGACTGTGGTACTTTTGCTGGCAGCTAAGTGCCACATAGCTGCTCACTCACTCTACCCTGCCCCAGTCAGACGTGGGATAGAAGTGGAAGAGGAAAAGCAAAAAAAACCTCATGGGTCACGTTTAAGAAGGGAAGAGGAAAGAAGAAATGAAACAAACCAAGTGATACAAAGGCAATCACTCACCACCTCCCACAGGCAGCCCAATGCCCAGCCAGGGTTTGAGCAGAGGGTACCTTCCCCTGAGGCCCTCTCCCTCAGTTTTTATTGACAAGCATGATATTTTATGGCACGGAACATCCCTTGGGTCAGTTTATGTCAGCTGTCCTCGTGTTCCCTCTTCACTTCTTGTGCACCCCCACACTCATGAAACACTGGAACAGGTTGCCCAGAGAAGCTGTGGATGCTTCATCCCTGGAAGTGTTCAAGGCCAGGCTGGATGGAGCTGAGTGAGCAACCTGGTCTAGTGGAAGGTGTCCTTGCCCATGGCATAGGAGTTGGAACTAGATGGTCTTAAAACTCCCTTCAATCCCACACCATTCTATGACAAATCATGTGTGTGTAGGATACACACACCTTGAATACCTTGAAACTGCACACTACCTCAAAACACCTGAAATAGTGTTTTGAACTGTGCACCTACATATTTTTGTGTTATCAACAGTCACAAATCCAAAACATAGTAAAACATAAGGGCTTCTCTAAACACCAACCCAGCCAGACCCAGTACAAAGATTTATCTTCAGAAATAGTAAAAATCACAGAATAACTGTGTTAAGACAGACTCTTCAATTCAACCCAGACTACTAATAAAGTATTTGGAATACAGAAAATAAATGTATTCTTCTTTGCAAATAATTATGATATTGTAAATAATGCAGATGGGTTTTATTGTTGGAGATGATTTCCCTATCAAGATGCAGAATTTCTGAACATAATCCTGAAAGAAAGTGAAATGTGGTATCTACCCACAAGCAGTGCAACGCATTGGAACTGCTAGCTAAACACAAAGACTTCTCACTATGTTTGAACATATTTACAAAATAACACATTTAAAGCAAATCTGTATTCTCAGATCTGAACAAAACCTCTTTCAACAACAGTTTTAGGAACAGATCTAACAAAGTTAAAATGGTTTTTATTAAGGCTTTTATAACATGTTTTCTGCAAAGCAATTATGAATAAAAGCATTAAATTCTGCTCTTTATCATGCATTGTCCACATGCTTTGCAGCAAGAGAGCAACCAAGTTGTCAAGAGTGGTAAGGAAAGTCCTACACAAAGAGCTACACATACAGAACAAGAACACATTATTAGCTTCTCTTTTGGAGGGTTCCTCCCCCTGAAGCACTATGTGGTGTTACAGTCATGCTGGCATGTAGACATAACATAATAGCAGGCTAAAAAGAATATTCTTGAAAATCACCAAAGTAAATGCTTCACTCTAAGGACTAATCAACTACGGATGGCATAGAGGAGGGGGAAGAAAGCAAACACTCCTTTATTTAGAGACAATAACCCTTTAAAACAAGCTAGTAGTAAAATAGAAGTATTTTTTGATTATACTCTCCTGGGCAGGAGCCAGTGGGGTGAGGTTTTTTTGGTTGCTTTTCTTTTGTTGTTGTTTTAGATGTTGGTGGGTTTCTTTGTGTGTTTGTTGTATGCTTGGGGTTTTTTAAGTACTTCCCACATAAATCAACAAGATATCATCCTGCCTGTTTCTGAAGAAAAAATTTTCAACTGCTTTATAACATCACCAATAAAACCTTTGGATGCCTTCTGAGGTACTAGAGATATTATATTCTGAGTAATACACATAAAATTACGTCTCTAGGCACTTCATTCACAAGTAAGATTCTGATTTGGCAATTAATGGCTGCACACACAACATCTGGGTACAAAAAATCCAAAAGGAAATATATTAATGAATGGTAGGAAGAGTTGGGAATACTAGTTTTCAAGTTCAATCTTCTAAGAGCACTACAGTAAACAAGAAAAGAATGCAAGAAGAAACTCCCCAAATATTACCATTAACCATTCAAAAAAATGTATTTTAGAAAAAGGCAGCTCAGAGGACAGCTTTGATAGGGCAAATGCATGCAATATGGCTACATAACAACACAGTTATACACATCTAGGAGTTCCGCATACTGATCCTCAAAGTTGAGGAAGCTACGGAAGTATCAAGCTAGTTTGACTTGCATATTTACAATTCCACTGAAACTGAGTCATTCAACTTCCTTAGAGACAGCGAAATATTCTTCTCTACTGATTTCATTTTCCTTTGTATAACACAATCAGGGCACAGGGATAGAGTTACATCAAATCATGTGACTAAATTAGATTACAAGTTGCAGAAAAAGAAAGCTTTTTTGAAAGTACCTCATGCATTTAACTGTAATGATCATATTGTAAAATTTGTTTCACCTTCTTTCTTGCATTCTGTATGTGAATATCTACATAGAAAATGTGATTCTCTGCACTTCAACAGTAACTGTATGATTAATGGCAATATATTTAAACTAGACTTTCTTCTATGGACACAAAAGGTTCATCAAAACAGTTGCTTCCTCAACATCTGGGGAATTTTATTTTTCAAAAGGAATACAAGAAACTGGTGCATTAAGTTCACAATTTGAGCAGTTGCATATGGAAGGCTGATGCAATTACCTGTAACATCAGCTCACAGTCATCTCTTCCAACAAAAATCATTTCTCGTGGCAGCCTATGTCGGGTGCCTCCACTGCTCACCAAAAACCAAGATGTTAAGCTCATTTTCTGCTTAGCTGATAAATCCCTGGCAAAGCTACGTCATCCTGCAGTGAGAAAGAAAGAGAGACAGAGAAATTCATTTTAGTTATTTTTAGCTACAGTTCCTGCTCAGCAAACACTGTGAGCAGAATACAAAAAGCCTCTGAAAATACAGTATTCTGAACAGCATGCACCAAACCCAGCAATCACAGGAAGCGACAGGCTTCAGATTTACACACCCCAAGCCTCTGCTTCATGCAACTAGGCAAATTTAATTGGTAACCTTCTGCAAAAGGAACAAGCAGCTAGCTAATGCCAAAGTCATATGTCAAGTTGTCAGAAAGCTTTTAGTATTTGACCGCTTATTATCAAGGTAATTGCTACATTAATGCTTCACTATCACAACCAATAAACATGTGGCAAACATTCACAAAATAAGCAACTAACTTGCATCTGTGTCATTAGATTTTCCTGTAAAAAAAAATAACCTCATTTGGTTTTAAGGCCAAGTCCTCTGTACAGCACCAAATGAAAGTTTAAATTAAAGGAACTTTTGCTTCTCATTTAACCTTAGACTTTCTCAATAAGACTTACATCTTGAATATTTAACACTGCACATTTAGTATTGCAAACAAAGCAGGGTAAAATTAACAAATTAGAAGTTATCTGTAAGTAATAAATCTGAAAGAAGTATTCTTACAAAACTTTACCTCAATTTACAATAAAAAACCCAACATATTACATACTTACACGAAAAATAAAATACATAACAAAACAAAAATTGAAAACTGGATAAAAGCTTTAATGGAAAAGTTTTTCACATAGTATGGCCTACTTGAAAGCGGACAAAAATACGATTAAAGCTCTCTCCAGAGCAATTCAATGGCTGATAGTTGGAAAAATCTTTAAGAAGTATTCCATATCTCTCTTAAAGGAAATGCAAGCCAAAGCAATTATGTCATTCATTCATAACCACTCTGTACTCATTAAAAGAGAAGCTAAAGAAAATCAAAACCAAACAGCTTGGATTTCTCTCAGTACCAAAGAGACATTTTTATTTATATGTCATTTAGTGAATTTATGCAAGGTTAACAAATGTATTGTACGTAGACATAAGCCTGTAGTGGACTTGGGCATAATCTGCATATTAACAAGAATTCAGCAAGGTCCCCAAAATCAAGACTAACATGGAAGCGTGAGTAAGATGACAATATGCCAGCACTGTTGCATTACATAAACTACAATCAAGGAGAGACACCACAAGTTACTAAAACTTATAAAGTAAATACGAATTCCAGCAAAGTGTTCTCTTCTATAGTGATAACTAAGATAGGATTAACTTTCCACAATGGTATAACAACACATGCTGCAAGTGAAACTTATGTCTACTTAATGTTATCCAACTCAACTGAAAAAGTTGAAACAGCATCTCTATCATACTTTATTCTTAGAAACCATAAAGATTAAAAATTACATATACATAACTTGCTGAAATAAAATTTAAAGCAATCTAGTTACCAAATAAGTTTTAATAACAGTTTATTCAGCACTTTTGAAGGGAATTAATACCTATATTTTTAATTTAATCTAGTTTAAAACAAGAACATAAACTGGGTATTTCAAATGACATTTTTCCATTCCCTTTAAGAAAGGAAAAGGAAGTATCAGAAATGGTCAGCATAAGTTCCAGCTAGCTAATCAAATGGATGCTTGACAGCAAGCACTCTGTTCAATATCAAAGCTCCTCATTCTGTTTATATTTTACCATCTTTTAAAAATCTTCCATCTGTTTATCATAACAACATTTGCACTATTTGGCCTTCCTGCTGTAATTGGAAATTCATACAAAAACCTCCAAGAAGATACAAAAAATCAGAAAAATTTCCTAGTCAAAGACTACGCCTTAGTTTACACAGGTACTGTCCATAAAGGAGAAAAACTACTTTTCCTTACAAAACAAACAAGTAGGTCAACAACTAGAGCTAGGAAAAAAAAAAACAAACCCCCAAACTTCCTACGAATGATAAAGCCTGACAACAAACAGATTAAATTAAGCTATCTGAAATAATTCTTAAAAATGTATTACACAGAGCAATCACTTTCACACAGCTTGGCAGCACATTTGTAGTTAAAAGGCCATCACCATTTCTATCGAACTTAATAATGTTGTTCTTTTCAAACAGTGCTGTCTCAACCGCAATGAAACATCAACCTAGATACATATTTTATTTTAAAGTATACTTTGGAATAAACCGATGCCTTTGATCAAAGCTATGCTGAAATCTGCATAGCAAAACTGGCTGAAAACAGGATACAGTAGCAACAGTTGCTTTAGTATCAGAACAAAAAAAGTGCATTAAAAATTGGATATGGGAGTGCACACTTATCAGTTATACAGACAGCATATGGAGAAGTAAATTGCACCCCTAACACTTCATGAACACTTACAACATTTTCAATACACTAGCATGTTAAGTACTCTGGCTGTAGTATTCTGAACAATACAAGGCTGAAAGATGCTTCACTGTTTAGGAGATACCAAATTAAATTACTTATGACTGGTGCAAAATCATCAGAAGAAGTGGCTCTTTGCACAGTGTAAATTTAGGTCATAATAATTCTTCTAATGAAATGTTACGGATACTAAAAGGTTACACAGGGTTCAAAAAGCAATTTTTTTCTTCCATGAATGCTTATTATCATGCTTGGTAAATGCATCAACCCCATAATAGCTCAGAAAGCTCATGTGCTGTGCATTCTGAGAGGCTGAGAGTATGTTCTAGTGAGGTTTCACTTGCTATCATCCCACCCAATGACCTCTCTTCCTTACTTAGCTTTTGTTTATGAAGAACAGGACACTGTCCCAGATGGACTTGTCTTACTCAAGCACAGACTACATTTTTCAGATGAAGTATTTACCAAAAACATTTCTACCCTAGGAAAAAAAAAAAAGAATTTTAAATGATTTATTGAAGCATTTTGTTTAATTATTCTTTCCTAAAATGGCAGCGTTGTGTTGTAATCTTTAAACAAACTAGCAAACATTTCACCAAGACCCGATCATGCAAAGCAATACTTCATTCTAGATACCTGGAAGGCATTTGCTGAGATATCTATTGCAGCTGCAAAGTATTTCCTCGTCTGTAGAAAAAGTGG
>WEIV01013044.1:10214-29715 GCA_013390005.1 Calyptomena viridis | reverse complement strand
TGGTGAAGGACTAAGAATTTCAAACAGCCGTAACCAGTGTGTAAGAACGAATATGTGGGTAGTAAGTAATTTGAAGAAAATGATACAGCAGGAGGGAAACTGGCTGCATCATCTCTGTAAATTCACTCCTAAGAACTAAGGCCCTGCATTATGTAGCCAAAGGATGGGTGTAACCAATTTCAAATGTCTAGAGAAACACTGCCAAGATTATAGTTTTGATAGTCATGTTATTTTAAATAAAAATCCTTAATAATCTCATATTTGAGTAATCTACAGCCTACATTTTTTATTTCCCTGTAACTGAAAACAGCTCCAGCTAAACTATTAAGAGAATACTGAGACACCAATCCTACAGAGAAACAAAAAGCTGTGCTTAGAATTTAAATTAATATATGTCTGAAATTCCAACTTTTAAGCACTGCAGTCCTTCAAATTAAGGCTGAAAATAATGTAATTTTAATGGGACACAATTATCCTATTACCATACAACAAATTTCACTTCTGAATATTCTAAAATAACATTAAAAAAGCCCTGCATCAAGCTGAGTCACAGTACTGACAAAGCTGGAAGCCCTGTGTTGCCTGTTATTTGCCTTTGTAAGTTCTTGTTTCCAGATGCTAAAATATTTGCTAAAACTAAGTTTACCTTCTCATAAAATTGCCTAATATATTTGGGGAAATTTCTGAAGAAAGGATTCAAACATTTCTAAACCAAGGTTAGAGTAAAACATTCTATGTCGTTATCTTTAAAAGAATATTATTAGCAGTACCTCATGTTTGTAAATTGGTTGAAGCGGGTAACCAAGTCACAAAGAAATGCTGTCAGCAAACATCACCCCAGAAAAGTGCCTACCATGACTGCTTTATTGATTATTGAATGTAATAAAAGATACCGGTGCCAGCAGTTCTGATTTTGAATAGAGAAATCTATGCCAAAGGAAAAAAGAAGACAAAATTGAAGGTAACTTCAACTCTGAGAAGATTATTGTATTCACATAATTGATATGAAAAATTATGAAGATAATTTATTTCAACCTAGGAAGTTCCAAGGGGAAAACAGCACAATACTATTGTTTACTCCATACAACACTCTGAAGTGGGGTAGTGTCACAACACGTTCCATGTGCAATCATAATTAACCTACTTACACAGATGCATTAGAAAATAACCTTTAATTACATCACCACATCTACAGTACTCAAGTTAAAAAAAAGAGCTTAACAGTCAGTTAATCAGGGCTTTTTTTTTCCCTCTCTTCATCAGTTGATTAGCCTGTGCCTTTTTTACTGCACATCACTATTTGTGAATTTTTAACTTCCTAAGGACTTCATCTGCCATGCCCACCATCACCACATGAGAAATTCATTAACACGGTGAAATCTCCATAAGTGGCTGTACAGAGGGGTTTATATAAATGGAGAACTGTAGAGAGCACATTTTAACACTAAAGTATCTTAGTAAAAAAAAGAGAAGTTCTAAAACCATCAGCATTTCATCTTAAAGTACCTAGTTTCACAATACTGGTGTTCAAATGGTCTCAATTATTTTTGTTACAACTCTGAACCTTTGCAAGTGAGGTTAAAGCCACATGCAGAGTGGCTAGAAGATTAAGACCACTTTTCCACTTTAAGGGTAGATGGCTCCTCTGCCATCATGTGACTATAAATACAACTAAATAATTCATAGCTTCTAAATGTTTGGCCATGAAACTATCCTTGGTGCTTTCATAATTCTCTACTTCTTTTACTGCTAACACCGCTGTCAGTCCAGAAGGGGAGACAGAGGGCTTCACAGACAACAGCCTCTTGGCTGAAACTGTTCTCACCATTTCCTACGGCTAGTAAATCAAGTGAATTCATTAATAAAGAGGGTATCCTGTGCAGGGTAAAAAACCACAAACCCAAACAAACCAAAAAAAAGGTGCAGGGCGGAACAATCTTTCATTGGGAGCTGGAGTTCAAGCTATGTAAGCCATACTTTATGCCCCAGTAGTGTGCAATGTTACCCCTCAAAACCCTCAAATAAACAAATACCCACCTAAATTTACATTGTTTAGGTTAATTATCAATAAAAAACACTTCTGGAAGAATTTATGGATCTTTTGTACCCACTTAGTGTACTTCAAAAGTAGAAGCCAGAAAACTACAGCGTGGGCCACTGCTTGCCAAGTGACACGGAATACAGCTATAAAAGTTTAGCACAGTGAAAAGACACTACCCAAAGTAGTGCTTTAGTTGAGGCAAGTTGTATCAAGTTGTCAAGGGACAATACTTTCTTCTTTGAGGCTTAGTTAATTTCATAACATAATCCATGCTGGGTGTCATAACAACATCCACAAAGGTTAATCAAAATATTCCTTTAAAAGGTTGTTAAAAAAAAAAAAAAGTCAAAGGAAGCATAAATAAGGTTGAATTATGCTTAAAACCATTGAAACTCTTCATCAACATGAAAAGATGATATTGCATACTTAGGAAAAATGACAAGCACAATCCAAGATTTTCAGCAGTTGTACAACAAGCTAGAATTCTTATTTTCAAATATTTCACTGACTGGAAAATTCACCTGATCACATCCCTCTAGAAACATTCAAATGCTGTATACACCCCTGAACAATAAACTGTTCCCATTCATACTGATATAAAGAAATACTGATACTACTTTATAAAGTTCATTCAAACTTATTAAGGCTTAGCTGACAGTGCAACTAAATGACAGCCTTGGATATTCATTCTGCTTCTGAAGTATTTGACCTGTTCCATCTTAGCTCAAATATCCAGATTTTCCCACAACTTCGTGAAAAACAGATTAGAAAATCATACTGAAGCCTCATGCTACATCTAAAATATGTCATTTTTAGTGTTAATTGAAAGATATAGCCATGACTAAATTCTACACAACAAAGGAATCACTGAGAGCAAAGAAACCCTGTTAACCACTACTCTGCAAAACCATTCTCTTCTACATTCTTTGCCCCTCCAAGCTTTTAGTCCTTTTTTTCTTGTACACAGAGATGGAGGAGGAAAGAAAGCAAAATAAGAATATGTAAATCTCCTTGAATCTTAGTGTGAAAAGTGACTTTGACCTTTTATTTACAGACAGAAAAAATTGCTCACTTGCAACATCTGCTAGTTCCAATATTATAAAAGGATTTTTTAAAAGCTATTCTAAGCTTTAAAAGGGGAAAAAATAAATAAAACAGATGAAAACAAAAAAACAGAGCACAAAACTGCCTTTATAAAGGAGATCAAGCTAAGTCATGCTCCTTGCTTCTTTTTTTTAATTAGTACAGATCCTACATATGTTGATATGCACATTACCTATATTGCTTACCCTAAAAGACTAACTAAACCAACAAGAGTTACAGAGTTGTACCAAATCAATAAAGCGACAGCAGTGTATTTCTCAAGCAGTCTGTGGCTAGAAAAGAGAGGGCAAGGGATGAAAAAAACAAATCCCAAACTAAAGCAAAGGTGGGGAAGAGACACACAGACACACCTTCTGCTTTACAGTAGTGCAACTGGAGGGTTCAGGCTGGCCCCCTGTGCTGGCTCCTGACGGGGTCAGATTATCATGGCAGACTCCTCAGCAGTATCATTTCTTCCTCATATTTTAATTTCAAAAAAAGGCATAAAATCCTTCCAGCCGTGAATGCTACTAAGGATAGAGGGAATCTGAGATCTCTACAGAAGGAACCCAGATACTCTTCTTGCCCTACAGGTCACCTCACGCATCTGATGGAACAAGGACAAGGCAGATCAGAAGGCTGTTGCCCTCTGTCAGGCAGCAAATCTGTCCTGTAATGTTGCTGCAGCTCTGGGGCTGCACAAGCATCCTCTTCCTCCAGTCCAGGTCAGAATTAGATCTATGTCTATTTTATTGCTGTGACACACAGGAATAGCTGTCAGAACAGCAGCTGAAATAGACTCTTCTGTTTGCCAACAGTGCAGCTGCACTGAAAGTTGCTTTGGGGTTTTGATTTTGAAAAAGACCTTCTCCTACTCTGGTTTTGATGTAATAATGAAAAAAAGAAGCCTGAGATCTTGTCCTTTGCGATTATATCAATACTAACATGTAAATACTTCAACAAATTCTACAAAAAAATAAGGCTTACCTGATGCCTATAAATCATTTGAGTGTCACAGTACGCAAAAAGATACAGTCCACTGACTATGATCTGCTGCTGTTATTTCATGTGGGCACTAGTGATACAGCCAGGAACAGCCTGAGGAGTATCAAGGATTACAGAGCCCTGGGAGCACTGATAAGGCACTCTGGAGCACAAGCAGTTTTTACATCAATTTTCCCAGTTAAATGGAAGGGTCTGAAAGAGCCAGCTGAATCTGGAAAATCAATAAATGGTTACAGGACTGGTGCCACAGGCAGAGGTCTGGCTGCTTAGACCACGGGACTCACTTTGAGAAATCTGGTCTGTTGGGGGCTGATGGGTCTATCTACCAGAAAAGAGGAAGAGCATTTTTGGACACACGTTTGCCCAGCTGGTGAAGAGGCCTTTGAACTAGATTTTCCAGGAGGGCATCACAGAGACATGGTGGGACGGCTTCTGTGACTGGAATGCTGGAACGGAAGGATACAGGCTCTTCATGAATGATAAGCAAGGCAGACAAGGAGGGGATGTCACTCTGTATCAATGACCAGCACAGAGCTCCACTTGGGGACACATGAGGAGCCAACAGAGAGCTTATGGGTCAGGATTAAAAGGAGGGCAGGGACAGGCTACAGGGGTCTGCTACAGGCATACCAGGAAGACCAAGCAGTTGAGGCCCTCTGTAGACAGACAGGAGTGTCCTCGCAACCACAAGCCCTGGACCTCATGGGAGATTTCAATCACCCCAGTAGCAGTTGGAAGGATAACACAGCAGGGCATAAGCAATCCAAGAGGTTTCTAGAATGCACTGATAATAACTTCCTTCTCCAACTGATAGAGGAGCAAACAAGGAGAGGCCCTACAGTGGACCTTGTTCTCACCAGCTAGGAGGGACTCATGGGAAATGTGAGTCTCAAGGACTGCCTTGGCTCCAGTGGAGGAGTTTGAGATCCTCAGGGCAGCAAGGAGAATGGACAGCACACTCACTACCCTGGACTTCAGGAGAGCAGACTTTGGCCTTTTCAGGAATCTACTCCTTTGACTACCACGGGATATAGCCTTGAAGAGAAGTGGGGCCTAAAAAAGCTCATTAATATTTAAGGATCACCTCCTCCAAGCTCAGAAGTGATGCATCCCAACAAACAGGAAGTCAGGTAAAAATGTCAGGAGACCTGTGGATGAGCAAGGAGTTCCTGGAAAAATTCAAAAAGAAAAAGGCAGCCTACAGAGAGTTGAAGCAAGGAGAAGTAGCCTGGCAATAATACTGTATGAACAGCCAGGGATCAGGTCAAGAAAGCTAACACGCTCATAGAATAAATAACCCGGCCAGGGATGTCAAGGACAACAAAAAAAATTTCTATAGGTATGTTGAGATAAAAAAGTCTAAAGAAAACATGGGCCCTCTCCAGAAGGAAAAGAGAGACCTGGTGACCTGTGATATGGAGAAAACCGAGGCATTCAACAACTCTTTTGCCTCATTCTTCACTAGCAAGTGCTCCAGCCATACTTCCCAAGTCACACAAGGCAAAGGCAGGGACAGGGAGAATGAAGAACCACTCACTATAGGACAAGATCGGTTCAGAGGTAAAGAACCTGAAGGTGCACAAGTGCATTGGACACAGTAAGAGACATCTGCAGGTCCTGAGGAAACTGGCAGGTGAAGTGGCTAAGCCACTATCCAAAATAAAACATAAATTGAAAAGCTATCAAGGAGGAAAAGAAACCAAACACCACAATTCCTAGTAGAACTCAGGAGATCAAATTGTATTAGGAACAGCAGATTGAAACAAAGCCTTCAGCAACTTAAAAAAACAAATGTACTGGGTTATCTTTACAGAGAATACAGGTAAACAAGCAAATTCTTAAAAGATTGATTAGAAAACTTTGCACGAGACTGGTATTGCACACAAATATAGTCCTACACAATAATCATAAGCATTTTTATGCATATATTGTTCTTACAATAATCAGAAGTAACTGAAGATTAATTTTTAATTTTAAAGTTTTAAGTTACCCTGTCTAAATATTAAGAACATACTCTTTCATTGGCCACTAGGATAAAGTCATTAAGACCTTAAAAAAATGACCCTATTTTATCCTTTGATAACAGACAATAAGGATATTTTGCATTTATTAAAGGAATGGACAGCTCATTTTGCATTCCTAATCTTTACAATCATAATCAAAAATCATTTCTCATGAGTGTTCTTCTCTGCAGCCTTACTACACTGAACAACAACACTTTTTAAATGCTGCTTTCAATAAACAGCTAAAATAAAAACTAATGACTGTTTATAAGAGTAGCTTAATTTATGTTCAGAAAAACAAGTGTTCCCTTTTTGTCCATCACACTC
Source organism: Calyptomena viridis (assembly GCA_013390005.1). Taxonomy (NCBI): domain Eukaryota; kingdom Metazoa; phylum Chordata; class Aves; order Passeriformes; family Eurylaimidae; genus Calyptomena; species Calyptomena viridis. The sequence goes on along the minus strand of WEIV01013044.1, from coordinate 23,256 downwards.
ATTCAGATGAAGGAATTTCATGAAAAAATGATTTTGAAGTTTTCCTATTTAACCACGATCAGATGAGGTCCCCTATCGAGAGATTAGCATACCAAGTATGCTAATAAACAGTACATCTGGTAAGTAGCCTTTAGAAAGGATTGTGGCAAGCAGGCCAAAGAAACCAAAACCAAATTGTCTTTGGGAAAAAAGCTTCCTGTAATGAGAGCTACAGAAATACTTCCTTCCACCCTCACTTCATATCAGACTACACCATTGCCAAGATAAGCAAACAGGAAAATAAATAAATTAATTAATAAATACAAATCAGGCATTGCATTCAGGCAGAATGCTATCTTAAAAGAAGCAGTCAAGGCCTCCTCTTCTATTTCCTATTCTCACTGCCTCCATCGTGGCATATTCCAAGTGATTTTGTAGGCTCTGTGTGATGAGGAGATTTTATTTGCATTGGCCAAGTACTGACCACAGCCCTGAGTACTACTGAGAAGACAAACAGCACTTTGCAAATAAAACTCGACCTCTTAACTTCCCAAGGGTGGTGATTTCACTTTCCCCAATATTGTGAAATATATGGGGTTTAGTCCATGACTCAAGATTAGGTTACATTCAAGGCAATGCAAACTTTTTCTTCCTTAATACCAAGAATTATTTATTTTGTGAGTATGAAGGTAAGTTTAGTCTCCAAAGAAAAGCATGGATTGAAGTAATTTTAACACCCATCTTTTCACTTTCAATTGCACTTCTTGACATAATACAAGTACACAGAACATGAAAGTGGAAGGGATAGAAGACAATTCTTGATACCAATGTTACTGATATCCACATCTATTCATAGTATTACAGATATACAACTTCAAAAAAGGTATTCATTTTTATTATTCTTTGCTACATTTCCACTGTAACATGAAAAACATATTTATCAGGCCAAGGTAGGCTCCACACAAAATATTTGATACATTCTATCCTCTCCCTTATGGAATGTTTTGGAGCTTTTTACAATTGCCCTCAACAGCCAAGTCCACAGATGTATTTTTCTTGGAAATACACTGAGTTGTTTGTTCCAAGATCAGTAACACAAGCCCTACATTAAGGAGAAAAAAAAAGTTGGATGTACTTATTTTACAAAGCAACCAAAGGTTCAAAATTTTGTCTTAAAGTTGCAGGAGGTGTTTGCTCTAGGCAATCTTCACTGTGTGAAGTGCACACACAAATTGTAAAAACAATATAAAAGCTCATTGATTCTGTGTCATAATTATGTTGAGCTCCATGGGTATTCTACAAGTATTTAACATCAGGACAAGCTCAAAACCAAAATTCTTTAAAAATTAGCGTGGTAGCTGTGACATAAAGAGATCAGATTTTTTGTTCAGCATTTTTGAGTGTCAGATGAAAACATGGGACTTGATCTTCACCTCTTCCTTAAGATTCATAGAAAAATAGGCTAGAACAAGACTTAAAATGCTTTATCTTTTAATTATTTGTTTGGTTCTTTAGCCAGTGCCCAAGTCATTGGCATTTCTATGTCTGTGTACTCTTATCTCTTTCCTTCCTACGCAATGAAACTGAAAGGCAACAAATGTAACAGAAACACCTTCTCAATGTATGATCACATGAAAATAGCTGCCAAAAGACAGTATTAAGAATTTAGCAAGACACAAAGCAGGGTGAGACATTTGCACAAGCAACATGAATACCTGTGGTTTTAATTATTAATACTACTTATGGCCAAGATTTTAAACTAGTCTGTAATTAGTACCCAGCAAATGGCCTCCCTGCAGAGAAGCTTGTGGTACCTACTCACTCCTTTCTTGTATGCAGCCAACAAAGAAGAATATAGCTGCTAGCATAGTAATGTATTTCTTCTACTATATCTTATTTACTAAATGTGATCAAACAGCTTCTCAATTGTCAGTATAAATTTTGACGTTTTTATGCAAGAACTTGTTTGAGCAGGTAGCTTACAACCCCTCAACTAAATCACAATTTTCATGTGGATCTTTATAAGTTGATTTAAGAATGATTGGGGATATAAACATGATTTTGTACATTAGCATATGTTTTGCAGAATGCTACAATGAAAATCTGGTTAAGTTCAGAATACTTGGAGACCACTGGAAATGCTTTTATTAATAACATACTATAAATATTTTTAAAGGCTATTAAAAGAATTCAAGTGTGTCTTTCAATAGATAGAGATCTGGAATTCAATTCATTCTATGGGAGGAAACCTGTATATATTTTCCTTTGTAAGTTCAGTAATTTTGATACCTTAAAAAAAAAAATAAAAGGAAGAGATGTGAAAGAGAAGGCTAAATGGGAAGAACTCCAAACTGTACACACAATTCTCCAGGCACTGAACCAAACGAGAGGAAGTGGTATTGTAACCCCATCCACAAAAAGGGACCAAGTCATCCCTTTTGTTTTCACTTTAGTGAACAAGTCTGGGGGCTTGGATTTTGTTTATTTTAAGAACTACCCACAGTTACTACAGAAGTTACTCATTTTATGTCTTCAACAAAAAGATTTGACTGGAAAGTTAGTTAAGCTCAGCTGAATAAAAAGCAAAAGGTATGTTAAGCAACACTGACCATGCCACTGCCATAGAAAAATCATCTTTTAGTTTACCAAAAATATTTTAAATAAGATGGAACTAAATATGGACAAAAGCATGAGGCTGATTAAGACAAATCATTTACGAGTTCCCCTTTTATAGGCTGAAACTACTCAAATCCTGTGTTCTTTCAATTACTCTTCCACAGAATCTCAGAATGGGTCAGGTTGTAAGGGACCACAGTGGGTCACCTGGTCCAACCTCCTTGCTCAAGCAGGGTCATTCTAGAGCACATTGCACAGGATTGCATCCAGAAAGTTCTTGAATATCTCCAGTGAGGGAGACTCCACAACCTCCTTGGGCAATCTGTTCCAGTGCATGGTAACCCACACAGTAAAGAAGTTCTTCATGTTCAGGTGGAATTTCCTGTGCATCAGGGTTTTTTTTTTAAACTGTATTCTCCTTCTACTTCATCGTTAGCAATTAAAACTCTTACTGAAACCATTCTTAGTTACCTGAGGAAGCGAGGCTTAAGCAAACACTGTCTTTCTACCAATTGCTCCTCCCAACAGCAAGCTTGAGAGCTGGTGATTCCAGAGTTATAAAGCTCCTGAAAGTTTCAAGAAAAAGGAGGGCTGAGCAGAACAAGTTCAAAAGAACAAGTCCATCATCCCAGTAGCAGAAACACTGCATTACAAGTTCAACAATTTCCACCTCCTTACAGCCTGCTTGCTGACATGTGCTCACATTCCCTTTGTGCTCTCTCTGCCTTTGCAGGATATTTGCCACTAAGGTTATTTTTCCCACAGAACATTGCTGCTTCCCAACCAAGCAGCATGAAAGAGCAAGTACACGTGCATGCTTAGGTTTGGTAAGTTTGGGATACAGGACACATCCCTAAGAAACCCAACATTACTTGTTCTCCTGCATACATTTTTCTCTCCGTTTTATCTTAAGACAGTTGCTGTACTTTGGATCAAAAGCAAAGTGCTTTCCCAATGTTGCCAGAATTTAGAAGTGGATTTTTTCCCTTTAGCCATGCATGTACAATCCATGTACTATTACCAGCTAGAGAAAGGAAGAGAGAAAATAGAAACATATTCCCTGATCGTATTCCCTGATCAGGAGATCATATTCCCTGATCTCCTCAAAGCAAGTAACTAGGCAGCATTTGGAAATTAAGAGATTGAGGGGCCATCCCATCCAGGCACATGAGCATTTTTAACAGTGCATTCTCCTGACATTGCAAGTATAAACACACAAACACCATGTCCACCTACACTTCCACAAAAGTTGAGCTCTACAGTTAAGAAATAGCTCCTCTACAATTTACCAATAACTACCAACCTAAAACGTTTTGCAGACAGAAAGACAGTTGAAAAATAAAAAATACTGAATAATCATGACAAAACAATTATCCTTTCTTATTTTTATTTTAATTCTAAGTAGTTACAAAAGCTCTATGAACAACAGATCTCCAAAGACTGATTTTTATTCAAATTTTATCCTCAAGTTCAAAGTGCTTTGCAGATCTTTTTGCAAGTTTTGTTCAAGAGAAAGAAAACACATTTTATTTTCAAATTCTCCACAGCTTTTAATATCTGAAAAGTTGGTAACATTCCAGTGTGTCTAAAATTTATGAGAGTGAAGCAGCCCCTGCCTTAGTTTTACTAGCTGAAATGAGGAAGTTAGCAACTGAAGATCTAAATACAGGAGCAGTATGGGATGTGAAATTTATACTGTGGCACATCTTCCTTGTTAGCAGCTCCTGCATACACTCTTGCATTGCAGCAAATCTCAAGTAGCCTACTTTGTGTGAAGTACGTTGTGGTCCCTTCTTGTGCCAAGCAGCAGGAGTTACCACGCAAAGTTAATAAATACAACACTAATACAAAATTACCCTGTCCTAAGTTGCTTGCATGTCTAGAACTTCATTGTATTGCCTTATTTTCAACATTAGTGTTGAAGACCCAAGTGGCAGGCAAAAAAGCAGTTTTAAGCCTCATCATATAAATGCTAAAGTGAAGAAGTTGCAGTTCCACATTAGCCAAAGCCAGTTTCTCTGCTGTCAAGATCCCAAAACTTTTACACTGCCCCAGCCACAAAGTCATGACTCCTCCCTTTGCCTTGGCTGCAGGACACATGTGGCTGAGCAGCTGAGCTGGGTTATTTCAGTGTTCAACTAGAGACAGAACAGCTCTTGGGCTCTTCTCCACTCCCATAAACAAATGTATGGTTCCCAGAACCTCACAGCAATCTAGCACCAAAGTAAAAGGAGTGGGGCTGTGCAGGTAGGGTTGGGAGAAAAAGGAATAATAGAGCAGGATCAGGACAGTCAGCAGCCAGGTCTGCTTAGGCTGCTACAACAACACAGGGTAATTACACCAAATCGACCTAAGCCTTGCAGGGCTTATTATACTTGGACAAGGCTATAGTAACTGTAAGAACTATTAAAATAGAATCACAGAATGATTTGAGTTGAAAGGGACTTTAAAGATAATCCAGTTCCAACCCCTCTGCCATGAGCAGGGACACCTTCAACTAGACCAGATTGCTCAGGGCCCCACCCAACCTGGCCTTCAATACTTCCAGGGATGGGGCATTCACAGCTTCTCTGGGCAACCTGTTCCAGTGCTTCACCACAACTATTATTCAAATATAAATTAGTTTTTCATATTTATCCATTACAGATTAAAACTATATACTTCGTAAAAAGTTTCAGTGTGTATTTTCATTCTGTTTTTCCCCTGCCTCAATCATGCTTTATAACACACCCCAACCAAATCTTTAGCCTCTCACCTCACGATGCATTAATGCAGTCTGTCTTCCAAATCTGCTTTAGATCAGTGACCCCCAAATGTGAACAAGTATCTTGAATAGAAAGAAAAATTCCTATGGAAATGACGATATAAAGAAAACAATACACGGACATCATTGAATATTTTTTTTGTCAATGGCATTGTCCCTCAAAAACCACAATAGATAAAAATAGCAAGCATAATGCTTTTCTTGGTTTTGGAATGAAACTGCATCAAGGGAAAGACTCATAAAATCCAGGAACTCAAGTCTGCTATAACTAGTCTTCTCCCACAGTGCTCTTTGAAGTAATTTTACTAATTGTACTAAAAAAACCCACTATGTTTGATTATTTTTATGTTGGGCTTTTTCTAAATTAAAGGTTTTTGCCTCAACTGGACAAGGAATGACTCAGGACTTCCTGGTTCACTCTCATGTCTTGATGGTTCACCTTTTTTTTTACTTTCACAATATGAAAAGCTTTACTATATCCTATAGGCTGCCCAGACAACATCAAAAGGTATTCATCTTGTCAGATACTCAGTAATATTAACACAGCCAACTGAAAATGGTTATTGTGTGGGGTACATAAACAAGGTAAGTAAAATTTAACACCATAAAAGCAACATCAGAAACTCTAGCAGAAAAACACTCCTTACTTCTTAACAAACAAGAACTCAAGCATGATGAAAAAAAACCAACCGAACTTTAAAACATTTCAACTATGTGCAGGTTTTGAAAGGTGGTTGCTGGATAATTTAGTTCTTAGTTCTCCTCAAAGCAAGTAACCAGGCAGCATTTGGAAACAATCCACTTGCAATAACAATCCTCAGAGAGTTCAATACAAACCAGATTCTTGGAGTATTGCTCTGCCCTAAGGGGTAAGTTGACTGTTGCTATTTGCAGCTTCAACAACGCAACACCTAACACGTTTAACTTTGACAGCTAAAGTTGTCAATAAAGTACACTAAAGAAAATGTAATCAGGCCACAAAAATGGAGAAAAGCAAGGCAGGGTGCGTTTGTTTAAGGAATGTTAGAAAAAATATACATGCTGTACACAAAACAATTATATGTGATTTAGAAGTTGCAAATACTGGAGAAAGAAATATTTATTTTGGGAAAAAAGAAAAACACAATATTGGTTAATGACAAGCAATAAACTTCCTACAGCAAGCTAAAGAATATAATGCATTAGAATTATATTGGGCCTTGCACTGTTGTGTAAAAACAGAAGTCATCTGCAGTACCTGAAGATCCACTGACTGCACCAAGATCTGGGGCAGACAGAAACATGCCCATTCCCAAGGAAATCAAAAATAAAATTCTGAATGAGAAAGAGAGACAACAAAACAAACAGGGTACAAAGATTCAGTACAAAGTGGCAAAGTATGATTAAAGGAAACAACACCACTTTCTGCAATGGCGACCTTGCCCCAAATACTGTTATTGGCAAACTTTTTTGAAAAAAGTTTGTGGTATTTCTGAACTTTCAAGTGATCGACTCAATCTACAGCCTGGCATTTTTTTTGTGTAAATGTATTTTTCCATTGCTCATTCTTGGCATTCTTTTTTTTCTAGTTTTTTTTGGTTTTGGGAAGGGTTTTCCTTTAAATATTTATTCTCTTTTGCAATGCTCCTACTGACTATACCAAACTACTCCTTTTCATTAATTCCAGTATTGTGCCAGAAACATTACCTTTCTTACTGCTCTACAACAGGATGAAAACTGAAGAGAACAAAGCCACACAGTACTGTCTCCAGAAAAAGGAAAAAAATATAAAAAAACTCCCCAAAATAACCCCCAAGACAAACATGCTCATTGGAAGCATCTCTGCAGCTTCCCATAAAACAAGTGGAGATAATTCCTTAAATATGGAATCTGTTTTCAACAGATGAAAAATATCCATGTTTCCATCCTTTAACTGGAATTTCAGACCTTGATGATTTTGTGCCTCTTTTGGATATACTACATAAAATGTATCTGTAGGACTGATACTGCACATAGGATTCCCTGCAATATATTAGGACTGCAGCTGGTTTAAAAAGAATCACAGAATGGCTTGGGTTGGAAAGGACTTTAAAGATCATTTAGTTACAACCCCCCACCACGGACAAGGACACCTTTCACTAGATCAGGTTGCTCAGATTCTCTCCAGTTTGGCCTTGAACACTGCCAGGGATGGGGCATCCACAGCTTTTCTAGGCTTTACCCACACAGTAAAGAATTTTTTCCTCATATGTAATTTAACCTACTCTCTTTCGGTTTGAATTCATTCCCTCTTATCCTGTCAAGAGGTAACATGATGTATTCAGTAGCTGATGAAGTAAGATTTGATTAATTAAACGTATGCTATGGAATTTGTGAACTGGTAACACTTAAAAGTAAAAACATTTATTTTAACAAACAGGCATGAACTATGCCTACTTAGAATTAATTAATTTCACTGAGGTTGCTAAAGAGTCAAGTTAGTGTGGGCTTCACCAAAATAAAAACTCTACCCAATTATTACCAATATGGCCTAATAAAATAATTAGCACAATGTTTTAAAAACTACGAGAGTGTGATAAATGAGCAGCATCTAGAAGAGAAACAGTTTTTGAAAAAACCTTTTATTATGTTTATCAACAAGAATTGTGATAGGAAAATAAACAGAAAATGACCACAGAGGGCAATATCGCCTCTAACATGAAAAAAAAATTAGTGGTTTCATAATTATTGTATCAACCAGTTGCCATAATTCTTCAAAACTGTCTGCTAATCCAAAAGCTAAACAGCAACTTCTGGGTTCTCAGTGGTTCCTCAAAGGCTTCCTGAATAACTTCTGCTTAAAATTAAAAAAAAAAGTATTTGTAATGGCCAGTTTCACAGTCAACTTAAAGCTAAAATTCGAGCTGTGGTTTTGACTCACAAGATCACCCCAAAAAGTCATTCCTACCAGAAGGGTTTTACCCTCACTTTACATGACTACCCCCTTTAGAAACAATAAAAAGAAAACATGACCACTTAAAGAAAAGGGAGATGAATGAGCAGCAGAGTAATCATCATTAATCTCACAAAACTGGAGTGGCTTTTTTGCAGTAAGAAAAACTTGTTGAAAAATCAAGATTTTAATTATTACATTAAGATGATATATAGCTGAACATGAATAAAAAATGAAGTCATTTTTATTGAATTGCCTTTTCAAGACACAGCTGAAGAACTGAAGATCAAGTGGAAGGATCAATCCTTAACAAAAACTACATCTGACTCAAAAGTTGCAAGCAAAAAACAGATGGAAGACTAGCAATGCCTCAGCAGATATTACCATATATTGCTTGCATCTTTTTTTTTACTCTTCCTTGGCACCAGGTTATAACTATTCTCTGAGAAAAGATACTGGGTAGGAGTCAGAACAAAGGTCCATCTATGTAGCCATTCTTAGGAAAAAGTAAAACTACAATATTACCCATTAGGTGTCTTCTATTCAGTAAGTTAAATTATAAAATTAAGTAGAATAATTCCTGAAATCAAGATTCCTGTGATGATATAGTTCCACAGGACTAAATAGTCAGCTAGGTCACAGTGGACAGAGGAGAGAAGGTAAGATTAATGTCAGAAGGAAAAATGTATGTTGGTGAGAAAACAGAAAAGGTATCATGACAATCCAACTTCCTGTATTTTTCTTCCTAATTTTGAAATGCAACCCACTATGAGAAGACAAATAAGAGATAATTGAAAAGGCTCTGGTTTTGAACACAGAAAAGAATGCCTATTTAGATGGCCAAATATTTGCAATTCAGTAGAAAGATCATCAACAAAATTATTTGGGCATGTAATTTCGAGGGAAAAGTCACAAGTAGTCTGATTTAATGCATTGAGTGTATTGTTACTTTCAGACCATAATGATTTGCTAATGGATTGATTACAAGTTTTTTTTTATACCACAGCTGAAGACTTACTAAATACCCTGTGCACAAAGAAACATCTTGGAAATGCCAGGGAGTGGCATCACTTCTGTTATTATGTCTCTGAAAAATTCAGTAATTGCAGTTCTTCCTGGAAAGAAACAAAATAAGCAGAACCAGAATTTCATTTGGAATGAACTATAAAATGAGATGAGCTCTGGAAAACCCGACACACAGACTTTAGAAGATTCAGCTATTTGTCAAGGACAATACCCTCTTAAGTTTCATGGACTAGATCAAAGTATAAAACATTTTAGCTCACAAGAATAGAAACAAGTAATCAGAGGACACTATTACAAAAACACCAATCCTTACAATAAATGCAGCAGAACTAACCAAAGAAGCTAGAGAGTAAGAGGGCTGTTGTTCTATCTGAGTCAGCCCACTGGGTCCAAAGGTGGATGATACTGAAGCTCTCCAGAGCATCTAGCTAAGAAGTCTACTTTTACAGAGGAGAAACAAAGTTGACAGATGTGTTTCATTCATATGGGGAAAATTTATCAGGTTTTACTGAGCATTCTATTCAGGGGATAAAAAAAGAGACTATGGTTCAATCTCTGTTTTGAATTATTAAAAGCAATTTCTCTAAACACATATGCAATAGCACTTCCCTACAATTCACAAAAAACACACAGTTCAAAACTAGTAAGTAGGAGAGACAAAACTATGACAATATTTGAAAGTTTACATCCTTAAATTCTGTAAAGGATAAGATAGCAACATTAGCGTGGCACAAAAATCCTGCTTATCCTAGCACAAAGGCCACAACACTTAACAGAACCACTTCTCCTCCCTCTTCACATTTACTTTTCAAAGAAACATTTTTTTCATCCAGTGATATATTCTGAATGTTTAGTCCGATATGTAAAATATCCACAGCCACAAAGATCACAAACTAACAAGAAGAAACCCGGTATCTTAGCAATGTTGTTTTCTTGGATTTATACATCACCCACCTCCTCTCTGACCGCACTAGCCTACAGTGGAACAGGGACAGTAAAGTAGACAAAATGTATCTTTGCTACTGGAAAAATGAGTATTCTCCTTCTCCTGTCTTGACACTGCTGTCCCCATTCTGTGTACTTGCTCTGGCACTCATCTGACCACACAATAAGATAATTCAATTTGCTAATCCAAGGGAGGATGAAAAGGAAAAAAAAAAAAAAGCAAAGCAAAAAGAAAAGAAATATTGTTCTGCTGGGTTAAGGGAGTGAATTAACTTCTCACGTACTTAGAAAACTACCAGAGTCACTGCAATAGAGCAAGTACAGCCATGATGCATCAAATACAAGAGAAGAGTGAGTAGCTGGGAATGCTCCATGCAGAGGCATTAAGATACAAGAACAGTTATTTAGTCTCTTTAATAGCCACCTACTCCCAGACTTACTCTTACCCACAGTCTAAGAGCCCACACAACACAATTCTGTGATCCAGCACTACTTTCCCAAATACAGGTCTTGCCCTCTAAAATCTAAATATGTCAGCAATCTACATATTTGTGGCTTTTATCTGAAACTTCTAGGACAAGCTGGTTTTTATATAATACATGATAGAAAATTACATATGTTAATTTAAAATATAGGGTTTTTTTTGAAGGTCAAACATGATTTTAACTAACAAGACCATTCTACCTACAAATGCACCTGTAAAAGAAAAAACCAGCCTCCCAGCCTTTTGATGGTAGAATAAGAGAAATTAAACTACAGCAGAGAACCTGCAATTTATTTAATATTTTTATGCACATATAACTGTACAACAATCATACATGAAGTACTGTCTTCGCACCCTGATTTACATGTGTTACCTTACAGTTTAAGTCACTTGATCACAGACTATTTTTCCCCATGACATCTGCCCCATTCAATGCCCTAGATGGACTCTGATCTAGGGAAACATTACCATCATGCTCTGAAGGAAGCTGCCCTCTGTACACCAGCCCATTGAAAATGCATAGATGCAGAAGGATCAATACTAGAACACAAGACATGCAGGCATTTGGTAAGAGCATTATAAACCTAATAGACAATGAAAGACCCCCACAGGCTCAATCAGCACAGTGAAGATGTGTACCTTAGAAGAGAGACACATATCCAACTCCAGCTCCTTGCTAGCAGATTTGAAGCTCCATCCCTCAGTAATGAACAACTTCCTTTCCTCAAATTGCTGTCTCCTGATCATAACAGAATCAGGTTTTTTTACACTATGTAGCATGCTCTTGAAAGAGGGGGACGTGCATGCCATTGTGTCCTTTTAAAACCTCACGAGTGCTAAAAGCAGACTGCAAAATTTACTTGTAGAAATTTTGCTATCTGCATGGATTCCGAGCCTGACTCCCCTGTTCAGAATTTTCTTCAAGAAAACCAGAATTTCACAGCTTTTCTTTGCTTTCTAGCTAAAGTAAAAACAATCTGTTGTATCTCAGTTCCATTCTGCCTGCAGTGCTAACATGGAAACTGTCCTTTTAGGTGGCTCAAGAAGATACTACGGTATCAATATGCATTAAATGTCTTTTCCCTGTGTTTGCAAAAACTGGAAATGGTATTGCAAAATCCATTTCTGCAACCACTCATGCTTTGGGTTTCATTCCAGTCATTTGAGGAAGCTTCCAAGTTCCCACCTACAACTAAACACAGGCTTTGCCAGTTCACTTTCATAACCTGGATCTTTTCAAGCTTGTATGTTATCACCAGAATTTTTAGAAAAATTTGCCTATCAAATCCATTACTGAGTGGCTCATGAAGTACAATATAGGAAGGACCCATAGTTCTATTCAAAACAACGGATTTGGGAAACAGCCACCACATGTCAAAAAAACCCAAACGAATGTACTGCTATGATAAAATAAGTTTGGTAACAACTCATACATCAGAATGTTTCTCTTCAAAAGAATTACAGAGACCATTTTTATCTGATCCATTACAAATAATTTCTAGATTCTTGAGATTCTGACAAAATTCTGTATATTGCCTGCTGCACTATTCTCTCTAGTCAGCCAACCTTCCTGAATTCCTTCAAAGAAAGAAAGAAAAAAATCCAACAACAACAACAAAACATTTATATCAAGGTGACAAAGTGCTTAAAAAATAATATTGGAAGAGTAAAGGGACATTCTTTGTGGTGTTTATGTTTAACATTTTACTCATTAAATAAAATACAAGGTTGAGGAGTTGCCATATTACCAGAGTTCAGTAAGAGTTCTCAGCATCTGGATGTAAAGTAATTCCCAGAAGAAATTAATCATAGGAAATCATGGCATAGTTAATCATGTCTTAGTTCAGTTTACAAAAACTGTCCCATCCCACATATCAGTTCACAGACGCAAGCCCAAGGCCACGAACAGTGTCACAACGCCTTGAATGGCATTTCAAAGGAGAAAAGATGATCATCGCAGTGCTAGAACAGGCTTTATTCTTTCGAAGTACTTAAATATTTTATGAGTACCCTTGCTTTCACGGGGAAGAAAATAATTTCCTCAAAGTGCAGATCAGTGGATGCTATCCAATCTCTTGTCGCAAGAACGGCATCCTTATGTATCTGCAACTCACCAGCACAGCATCTACATCTCCTTTTTATTTTTTCCCCGTCAAGCACTGACGGGCTAATTGTCGGCTCATCTTAAAAAGGCGCTCAAAATACCGCCGCAAACGCCGGCAAGGAGCGCACGCCACCCCCGCTCCGGGCCCTGCCTCGCACGGGCACCTCTGCCCGGCAGCTGCGGGAGCACCGGGGGGCGGCCCGGGAAGAGCCC
>WEIV01013041.1:64414-85961 GCA_013390005.1 Calyptomena viridis | reverse complement strand
TCTCTGGCAGTGTTCAAGGCCAGGTTGGATGGAGCTTTGAGCAACCTGGTCTGGTTGAAGGTGTCCCCACACATGGCAAAGGGATTGGAACTAGATGATCTTTAAGGTCACTTCCAACCCAAGCCATTCTATGGTTCTATGAATATAATTCTGCTTCCTTTCTTCTCTAAGTGGAGTACTGAAAACAGAATAATTCTTAAGCCATTTTTCTACAATATATCATGAAGACTTGTAATAGCCTAAACCCAGAAAGAATGGTATAGCTGACCATATTTTAATTTAAGATTTTAATTGTTGGCATTTTTATATAAAATGTATATGCATATATAAAATATGTATATGCATTTCATAACCATTATATTTCTGTATGTTATGGGGGGCTTCTTTTCAGGAAATTATTGAAAACATGCTCTTTTATAGACTTCAGAATAAATTACCTTTGGAAACAGATTTTCACAGAAATATTGATGTAATCTATGACACAAATGGCACAAATGGAGGATAGATTTGATATGTTGAATAATACACAAAAATATTACTTAGAAATATAATGGCCAAAGTTTTTTGAAACATGATTTTTGGTGTTAGATTCAACATTTAAATGGTGTTTCTTTCTAAAGGTAGGAATGGAATATCATTTGAGATGCAGGAAAATTCACATACAGTGTTCAAAATGCTTAGAATACATATACCACTTTTTGATATTTGCCTTCATAGTGTAATCTACACCCACATTCAAAACAGAGTGTGTCTTTGAAACCTTTGCCAACATCTGTATCTTCAAGGCAACTCTTATCTAAAATGCCTGATGAGTTCAGTTACTTTGTGCTGCATCATGATAGGATGACTAATCATGTCATAAAATTTAAATGAAATCATCTAGCCAGGATGAAGAATGCATTTTTGAAGTTCAATATTTCAAGTAAATTATCTGTTCTTCCATAGTGACCAACTTTTGAAAGACATATTTTTTTTCTGGAGAACTAGAGTTTAATTCTGCTCCACTAAATTCAAAGAAAATACTGTTATTTACCTTTCTGAGTGCAGGACAAAAGACTTTCTTTAGGAAGGTAGTGACATATGTGAATGAGTTTTAGAAAAAAGCTCAATCTACATATTTGTTCACGGTTTTCTTTTACCTCTGATATTCTATGTTACTTCCAAAGCCTTCTGTGTCAGCAGCACATACTCTTCACTGCAATACAGAAAACAAAAAAAATTATGGCATGTTGGGTATGTGCTGTTACATCAATGAAGTAGCACGATAGTTTATTTCTTGTGTGCAGTGATTTGTATTGATGTAAATATTAAGCTTTTCTATAAATAAAATACTAAAGCTCTAACAAATCTAGAAATGCAGGAAGTTTGAGAATAAAATTAATAGTGGTGGTTGCCTATATGTGAGGCAATTTAACTTTTAATTTTTTTGTTAAACTCCTATTATAACTTTTCACCAGGAATTAACTAAGGGAGTGTTCAAGAAATCTTTCTGTCCTATGGAATATTGTCATGTTCGATTAGGCAACCTGGCTGTGCAGAATGGACAGTGTCCAAAGCACCAATCTGTAAAAATAAAAAAAGCCAGGATGTTCCAAATCTTATCTTAGGAGAATTATTGACTCAGAGACACCATGTGTGATGGCTGTCTACAGCAAGCATGGTCAAGATTATCATTAGGCATGCCACACACCCAACACTAATTCCAGTGTCAGGAATCCAGTTCTAAAGCAGCTCTGCTGCAGACAGTTTTTGGCATGACTTCAGAGCTAATACTCAAAGACAGAAAGCTTAAAACTGTGAAAGTTTATTTAGATTCTTTAGATGGCCTGGCTTAGTAAATTTGTGGGCATTTGAAACTTTGTCGATCATTGCAGACATACAAGTAAAAATTAAAATGTGAATTGTTTTCAGTTAGAGTTTTCAATGATGTGACATTGGATTAATGTCAAGTAATTTTATCCCTGCTTATCCATCCACTGTCCCTTATTCTCAGGAATACTGGAACTATGTGTAATGCAACTTTTTTGATTGTAGAATTATTTCCTTGCCTTGGTGCATTATGATATCACACAAGAGCTTTGGAAAACAAAAAGTAACAAAAAAAACCCTAACCTCTTCACTGACGTTAAGAAGTGACTGCTTTCTTATCTGCTATGAGAAATTGTTGGACTTGAGTCACTACTTTTTAGACACTATCTTGTGACTTGATGACCGTCATGAAAGAATGTGTTGGTAATTCTGTCACTTAGACTTTAAACAGCTTTTGTAATGAGAACAGCTGAAAACTCTACTTATACAAACATCAGTTCTAGATCTATTATGTGCATAACTTTATACACTTATGTGCAATATCCAGAACATAAGAGCAGCATATAGAACAACACAACCGAAATATTATCACCTGCCATCACATTCTGATGTAACATTACAACTTCCTCGGTACTTTAAAAATAGCTTGCAAATACTCTACCAAAGGAAGTTTCCTCCTCACAATAGAGAAGTTTTCCTTCAAAATTACCTCAGTCCAAAAATATAGAGGGTATGATGTGGTTTGTGGCATTCCGAGATTTTCTGTACTAAAACAAGAGTTGGCTCGAAAACATATCAGCACATTTTTGTGGGTCAGCATTAAGACATATGTGTTAGAAGATATCAAAAATTAAAATACTGGTTTTGGACATCTATCATTTCAGTGAACATTTTGATATTAAATCTTATATTTGTGAAATTATGCATAAAAATTGTGTTCTTATCTGTTTTATATTTACTAGTTTAAAGTATTTTCTTCTGTGCTCTACTATAATTTGAGTCTTAGTGTTCACGGTTATCTTGGGATGACTTTATGATATATCCCATATCGTCTACTCTATGCTAGGAAAAAAAAATTAATCTTGGGCCTTTCTATGTCTTTAAAACTGAGCCTAAGAGCAGAGAGGAAAAAAAAATAGTCAGGGAAAACTTTTGCAAAGCAGTCCGGTGTTTCAAGGATGCTGCTTTGCTCTGTTGTTCTTTGGTGGAGGGGTTGGGGAAGGACTCTCAGCTTGGGTTTTTTTTTCCAGGGAGCTCTCATCTCAATGTTTTTTTGGAGAGGATGAAGAGTAGAACTTCTGTGTTTTCCTGAGACTTTGGTTTCTCTTCTTCTCTTCTGGACTTGTTTGGGACATTAGAACATCAAGACCTCACTGGGAGACCCTTTCACCAGCCTGTCCTGGGAAGTGTGGGGCCCCCACATTGGCCCAGCGGCAAGGGGAGAAGGAGATCATATCAACAAAAGGACTCTGAATCTTCCAGGTTCTCTCTTTCCACCATGAGAGACTTCATTATTTATTGTTTAACATTATTATTATTATTTTCTTGTGTGTTTGTTAAATAAATAGTTTTGTATTTTAATTCACTTTCCTTCAAGAAAATATTTCTTTTCTTGAACCAGATGGCGGCCTCCTTTTTATCAGAGAATATTTATCCCTCTGAAAATATTTGTCCCAAATCAGGACAATGGTGAATCCTGAGCTGGTTGAATTCTTAAATTGAAACTATTCATTTTTCTTTGAAATAAGTCAGTCAAAGTACATTGAAATTATCATTTTCAGAAAGTCAACAACTTCCAGAATTTAGACAGGGAAAGTACAGATTCTTTGACTGAGACTGCTTATAACATAAAATTACAATTCAAACTAACCCTGCTGTGAGAGACTGAAGTGTTAAGGGCTAATGACTCAAATAATTGGCCATTTGCAAAATCACTGGAGTCCTTAACTGAGGCCAGGTTTGTACCTCCCAACCAAAGGGAAGGAGGAAAGGTTTTGGATATGTGACAGCACGTGGTTCTTATCTGCAGAAGAACAACCCAGGTGCAGAGGAGGTGTGCACCCACCACCGGAGGATGATCACAGCAAACCAATTTTTGTTTAGCAACGAACTGGGTTTTGAGCCATATAAGAGAGAAGGCCAATAAGAAACAGATCCTGCAGAGGATTATTTAGATTATTTAGATATTGATATTTATCATGTCAATATCCTCCCTTACAAAACTGGCTTAGGTGTAAAACTCCCCTCTGGGTATCAGGATATTTACACGCAGGCCTGAAGGTGGGCCTTCTGATGGGGCATAACTGGCTCAACTATGCTGGTATGAGAAACAGCAGTCATGTCTTAGAAAGTGTCAAAAACCATCACAGACCCCTCCAAGAGCCCCCAGACTCATTATGGGGGTCTTCCACCAAAGGACTGCCCATGATCCAGTGTTGAAACAGTGTAAAATCTCCCCACCAGAGGAGGTACCTGGGCATTCCCACCTAAACCAGACCATATATTAACCCATTGAACTCTATGTTTCATGGGCTTCCCTCATGCCTGACAGATCAAGACTGTGACCACCATTTTGACCAACAGATATTGAAATTGCAACACTCAAATTTTATCACTGGATTCACATGTAGTGATATCTTTCCTCTCAACTATCTACTCTTATCCTTTCTCTTTATTTCTTTTTTTTATGTATAGTTTTGGTTTTGGACAAACCAATGGGAGAAATATAACCCCATATAAGTCACTCCTCTTTTGTTTTAACCTCTCCCTGCCCCCTCAAATAATGAAGGGAGAATACAAAGAGATATAAGTAAAAAAATAACAATTTACTAAAAGAAAATGTCAGTAACTACAAAGATACAAAGGAAAACTCTTTAAACCAGCAAAGGCGAAAAGGTGTCATGTAGTTCCCTACTCCTCAAAAAAACCTGGAAGTTTATTTTTTTCTGAAAAAAAAAAAGAGATCGTGTTGCAGTGATACTGGCACGGGTGCCGGCAGCCTCTGTTTTCTGCCCCCTGGTCACGGTGGGTGGTGATGAGATGTGGCAGCTACAACATGTATTCTCTGTTTCTTTCTCTCCTTTCTCAGGCTCTCTCCAGCAGCCAAGCAGTCATGGTGTCTACAGTGCCAGTAGAAGTAACAACTGCAATAACTGTAACAATCCTGGCAAGGGGTTTCCCAGTGGCAGAGCTTTCTCCCAGGATCCCCAGTGACAAGGTGGTCCCTTCTCCTTGGACTGGCGCTGAGGTTCATGCAGCAGCCCCAACTTGGGGTGGGGTGCCTATGACTCATGTATCTCCCCTGACTTGCAGCAAGTGCTATCTCTTTCTCCAGTGCTAAGGGAAAATTGTGGGCCCTTTGTTTTCTGGTCCTCATGTTTTTTTTCCTGTCAAGCCCACACCCCACATGGTGATATTATGGTACGAATATTCATCACTAGAGCTCCATCCCCTGGCATTTGCAACCATAACATATATTTTCTTAAATTACATTTTTATAATTTTGTATTTTTATATTTCTATAGATAATAACCCAAACAGCTCTATACATCTTTTCTATTACAACAAATTGTTCTAAGATAAACCTGCCATACATATATATAAATACCAATCATTCAGTGTCATTTCACCATAATTCACTCCAATGGATCTATTAACAAGAACCTCAGTTACCCTCAGCTTCAGGGACAGGTCATAATGCCTGCACATAAAACTGTTCAGTGGCACTGATTTAGCTCCATTCACCACCACTCTGGCCATTCAGGCAGTTTTTTTACTCGGAGAAGAAGTCTGCCTGCATCTCTTAAAAGAACAGAACTGCTCTAGATTTGCTACTTCCATAGCTGCCCATTGAAGCGGAGAGTTCAGTTCAGTGCTCCACTGTTGAAGGCTGACACGAGTAAGTACGATTTACTCTGTGGTTTCTAATATGAGTGACAAGGCAACATCTACATTTAAAAACATCTACATTTACTAGAAGAAATCATTTTTTACTGAACCTTAAAGTTTCATCTATTGATTAAGATTTGAAAGTAATTCCTTGGGTTTGGGCAGTGGGGAGAACACAAAATCTTATTTCTTAGCTGTCTGGTCAAAGGAATTAGAAAAGTTACAATAACCAAATATTGGTATCAGACAGTGTAAATGAAGGGAAATGAAAGATTGACACATCTTCCTAGATTTAAAAAGGAGAAATGAAGAAGGGCAGACCTACTCTCAGGATACTTCCAGACTCAGTGAGGCTACACTGCTTTCATGATTGAACTGAGTTTTGAATCTACAGCCTTAAAACTCTTCAGGATATCTGAGACTCTTTCACCTAGTCATTTACAAAGGGGATTTCCTGCCCAAACAGGCTTCATCAAAAGGAAATTCCTGAAGTTCTCCTTTAAATGAGGGGTTTATTAGTTGAACACGGCTGTGCAGGCTCTCTGAATCGCTCCAGTGGATCTAACTACAGTTATGTGACTAATTGTTCATCTCCTAATATTCCTGTGAGGGAAATGTTTATTTACTCAGATTATACTTCAATTGTGATTCAAATGCTTCCAAAATGCCATATCTTGGCAATGTTCCAGCTATTCTGCTGTACTCTGATGAAATATACAACAATATCTGTACTAACCCTTTTTTTCTTCCTCCCTATCTTTAACATCTTGGCTCAATGTTACAATGTGCTTCAAGCAAACCTTCATTGGTCTAAAACTAGATTCACACAAAATATTTTTAAATAAGAGATTTTTTTTTTTTGTTGCAGAATTACTTAGCAAAATTATTCTGTACGGAGAAAATTCATGTGTCCAAATTTCAATGGGAGCTGAAACTGGCCAGAAATGTGAGTGACAATAAAAACTCTTTTTCAAATAAATTATTGGCAAAAGGCAGTGTAAAAATTACATTGGCCTGTTGCAGGATGATGATGGTCACTTTGCAAACACGGAGACAAGGCAGAGGTGTTTAATGCATTCATTGCCTCGTTTTCAACACAAATGAAAGGCCAAGGTGTCTCAGTACCTGAGCTGGAGGACCATGACTGCGAGAATGATCGACTCCCAATTGACAGTGAACTTGTGCTGGATCTGGTGCTTCAGCTGCATCCCTACAGATCTATGGGGCCTTATGGGATTCATCCAAGAATCCTCAAAGAGCTGGCTGATGTTATTGCAAAACCTCTCACAATGATTTTTTGGTTGTCTTGGGAATCCAGAGAGGTCCCAGCTGACCGGATACCGGAGAATGTTGTCCCAGTTTTCAAGAGTAAGAAGGAGGACCCTGGAGACTGACAAGCCTGTCAGTCTCACTTCAGTGCCTGGTAAAATGGAAAAGATTATTCTGATAAGTATTAAAAAAAATACTCCCCAAGGACAACACAGCCCTCAGTCACAGCCAGCATGGCTTCATGAGGGAGTAGTCCTGTTCATTGTATTTGATTTCCTTCTATGACAGGGTAATCTAATCTAGGAAAGCCAGTAGATGTAATCTTTTTGGACTTCAGCAAAGCCTTTCATATTGTCTCTCACAGTGTCCTTCTGGACATATTGTTGGATAACCATGTTATAATTATAGTTGGCTCATAGTTTGGACATAAAGATTTATAGTGAATGGGGTAACATCAGACCTGTCACTAGTGGGGTTCTACAGGACTCCATCACTGTCTTCAATATCTTCACTAATGACCTGGACACAGGACATGAAGAAATATTAAATAAATTTCCCAACAATATTAAATTGGGAAGACATGTCAACTCCTTCAAGGGCAAAAATGCCCTACAGAGAGATCTCAACAAATTAGAAAAATAGGCAATCACTAACCATATGAAATTTAACAAGGGCAAGTGTCAGATTCTGCATCTGGGGTGGGGTAACCCTGGTTGTATATATAAACTAAGGAACAAGAATCTGGAGAGCAGTACTGCAAAAAGAGACCAGAGGCTCCCAATCCATGGCAAGTTGAATATGAGTCAGCAGTGCCCTGGCAGCCAGGAGGGCAAACCATGTCCTGGGAGGTATCAGGTAAAGAATCACCAACTGGTCAAGGCAGGAGATTGTCCCCATTCTACTCTGCACTGGTGTGGGCTCGCCTTGAATATTGTGCACAGTTTTGGGCAATGCAATATAAGAATGATATCAAGTTCTTAGAAAGCATCCAAAGGAGGGCAATGAAGATGTTGAAGGACCTTGAGAGGAAGCCATATGAGGAGAAGCTGAAGTCACTTGGTCTGTTCGGCCTGGAGAAGAGGAGACTGAAGGAAGACCTCTTTGCGGTCTCCAACACCTTGAAAGGGGAAGCAAAGGGGCAGGTACTGATCTCTTCACTCTTGTGACCACTGGCAGGACTTGAGGAAATGGCATGAAGCTGAGTCAGGGAAAGTTTAGGTTAGATATCAAGAAAAGGTTTTTCATCCAAAGGGTGGTTGAGCACTGGAACAGGCTTCCCAGGAAAGTGGTCACATCACTAAGACTGTCTGAGTTGGAGAAGAATTCGGACAACGTTCTCAGGCACATGGTGGGAATCTTGGGGTATCCTGTGTAGCGTCAGTAGTTGGACTCAATGATCCTGATGGATTCATTCAAACTCAGCATATTTTATGATTCTGTGATTTCTCTCTGATACTTTAGTTTTGCTAACTCTTTTATCTATTACAGAGATGACCAAAATGGATTTCTGCATAAAACATAATCTGAATTTAAATCTTGAAGTTCATAACCTTCACTAAAAATTACATTGAAAGCTTGTCAGTGCTTTACTTCTGCTCTCTGCATCAGTTTCTGGTTGTAACTGATAAAGGCAAAACATCTTGCAATGTTTTATAGCAAAAACCTTGCTCTCATCTGTTCCCATCGAGCCAACCCACATAGAAGTAAAATGTCCCTAGTTTATCTGTAAGTATCATTTGATAAGAAAAGCTAATACAAATGTAGAATTTGAACAAACTGTGTTCTACCATTTCAATAAGGAAATGTATGCTTTTTTAATTTAAAATTGATATTTTCAAAAGCTTATAGGTGAGTCCCAAAATCATCTCTGGATTCAAAATTGAAACTGTCAAAAATTAAGGAATACAGTTTATAAACTGTTCCCTGTGAAGGATGGTTACGCAACATGAAAGAGTAGAAGACATCTTTTTTTTTTTTTTAACAATTTATCCATTCAGCAACTGACATTTGTAAGTTTTCTTTTTCATTGTTAAGTATTTCTATGAGAATAAGGATTTGTGTGTGTGTGTGTGTGTGTGTGTGTGTGTGTGTGTGCGGGCAAGGAGAAAGGAGGAAATTTGACAGGAAAATTCATATTAGTTGTTTGAAGTATACACAGTAAGAGTATGCAGCTTAATTTCTTTCCTTTTAGTCAATTTTCATCATGTTTCCCACCTGAAAAAATTTCACCATAGTCATGTGATAGGAAAAAAAAGGGATTTTTAAAAACTTTTTAACAACAAAAAATGAAAATAATCTGTTAGAAATGAAACCAAATGAAAAGTTAATGCTTTGTTTCCAAAGAAAATGAGTGTCAGAATAAAAATATATATTAACTTTTAAAAATCAGACTAAGACTTTTTTTTCTTTTTTTGCTAAACAAAATAAATACAAGCAATTGACTTCAACAACAGTTGGGTGTCTTTAGACCTGAAAAGGAGGGAAGTGGGAAGTGTGGGATTGAAACTGCTACAAATAGGGGAATACTACTTAAACACCCTTGTCTGGAGGAGATGAAGGAAAGGAAGAGCAGTAACCCTCAGAGCTAGCTGTGCTTCTGTCAGCAGCAGCCTTTCAACACCAATCTCCTCTGGCCTGTCTACCACGACCTTCCTCACTCCTGCTGAGTGAAGACTTGTCTGAAAACAAAGGATGCGCAAGAGTGATTTTGCCTCTCCAAACGCTTCCAGGTCACTAAAGGGTGTGGAATAGAGTGGCAGACACAGGCATCACCAACTCACACTGAGTTCCAGAGTATTTACAGACCATGGTGCTGGCCCAGCTTATCTGATGAGAGGAGCAGTTAATTGCTGGGGCAAGGTAGATGCCACACTGTTGCTAATGAAATGGTAATAGGAACTTTGCTAACACTGCTAGGTAAAGAAAGGCCTCTGGAATGGATATAAACAACTGGTTCTCTTCACCCTCACCTTTGACTAAAGCCCAGCTCCATTGCACTGGAACCTGGATTCAACTTCAGCACACACTGTAAACTGCCTAAATTAAGAGTTTAATTGTTCTAGATATATTTTTTGTGGCTGCTAGTAAGAACAACATTTCCAAAGAAAGTGTCACTCCACATAAAAAATGCTTTTTTAATTTCTTTTTTGAGGTATGTATTTCCCTGCGTTACAAAAGCAGCGTAGGCATCTTTGGTCAAGAAGATAAAATTAAGGCTCTCAGATTCTACTCCCCAGAGTCATCCTGCTTTCATGGCCAGACCCTAACCACCTCCTGCCACTCCCACCACCCACTCGGACACTGACCCACTGCAGGTAGAGCCAGAGCCAGTCCCTGTCCTTGTCTCTGTCCCTGTCCCACTTCACGTGGACCTGAGCCCGCTGCCAGCACTAGAGCAACAACTGTCTCCTGCTCAACAAAACTGAGGCAACAGCCCATGCTGCCCTACGCTGGCTTCCCATCACCTGCTGCCATTGCTGTCGCTTTGCTGTGTTGCCACCTTGTGCTGACTCCAGTGCTGCCACTCACGTTCCCATCACCACTTCTTTAGTTGTGCTGAAAGGAACCTGGGAAATCTCCAACCCTCCAGCACCACACCACCTAGACTCCAGCATGATCATGTGACCTTCACATCGGAGAGCACGTGTCCATTTTGTCCGCATGTGGGATCCCTTTTGTCTCCAAACAAAAGGGCTTTCATCTTCTTCTCAGTTTCGACCAGGAAGGAAAAAAGAGTGGTTTTGGCTGGCATTCTGTTTTGTGATTGTTTGTTTGCTCTGTTTTGCATTCCTTTTTTTGTTGTTGTTGTTGTTTAGTAAAAGAGTCATTTTTTCATGTACATCTGGATGCACTTGTTCTCTTTCTCTCTCTCAGTATGGGAGAAAACCAGAGATTTTGAATCCAAGGGACGACACTTTTGTCTAAGGTCTCCACCCCTCCAAATTGGCTCAAACCAAGATATTAACAATAGGCTGAGGTTTCATTCTGCTTCCTGATAAACAAAACAGAGTAAACCCCACAGGTCAATGTAGAAAGTCTTAGAAATCTCACTAATAGATGAAAATAATAGAAAAGTAATGTTCAGGGTTGCCTTATGGTATTATATTTGCATGACACTATGGCAGTGACAACATTTCGAGTCAGGTTCCTGCTATTGAGCAAAGTCTCATTGTTTGCTTCATTTTACTTGATTGAATTCTTTATTCCCATTACAAAATTCACACTGTTTACATTCATAGAGCTTATCCCACTGCTGCTTTCAGTCACAATAAAAATCAAGCATCTTTCTCAACAAGCCATGAAATAATAATGAAATACCATTCAGAATTTTATTATAAAGAGAAAATATCATACGTTTCCTTTAAAACTGAAGAAATGCTTAGGGAATACTGCATCCTCTCTGTGAAACCTGTCACTCACTTCTGCACTTGTAGACGTGTCACAGGACAGACGTGGGTGAAAGTACACATCCCATATGGGTTGAGGAAGAGGTCAGATTAAGCGGACGCTTGGTCTAACTTATTGTCCTCTCTACCAACATATATACCAGCTATATCAGAAAACATTTGTCTTGATCTTCACACCAGGATGATCAAATCACAATAAAACATTGAACGTTTGTGTGTGTACATGCAAAAATTGATTCTAATATTTTTCCTGATGCAACCCCTCATTAGAAGTAAGTGATAAAAAAGAAAAACAGTAAAAATAAATATTTGAAAGGTTAGGAAATTTTAAAAGTTCAATACATAAGATTACAAAAACAAACTAACATTTTTTCTATGAAAATTATTTAACTTGATCCATGGATGCGAGACAATTGTGAATTTCTAACCAGTCTGATGAGTACTAAGGAAAAACCTAAAAAACTTTACATATTCAAGTGCTGAAGTAGTGTGGATTTTAAAGAATATGCAAGAAATTTTGTAACTATGAAAAAAATTAGTTTCCTCTATGAATAATGCAAAATTACCCAACAGTATTATTTTATCTTATTTCTTTATTTATAGTTTCATGGTTTTATATTAGTAAAGAATTTTAATGGGACTGTATATCGCACTTGTTATATTTCATCACAGAATCACAGGATCACAGAATATGCTGAATTGGAAGAGACACACAAGGATCATTGCAACCCTTAGCCCTGCACAGAACCATCCCCAAGAGTCACACCATGTGCCTGAGAGTATTGTCCAAACACTTCTCGAGCTCTGTCAGTCTTGGTGCTGTGTGCATCTCGGGGAACCTGTTCCAGTGCCCAACCACTCCTGGGTGAAGAACCTTTTTCAAACCTCCCCTTCAGGCCATTTTCTCAGGTCCTGTCATTGGTCACCACAGAGAAGAGATCAGTGCCTGCCCCTTCTCTTCACCTCGTGAGGAAGTTGTAGACTGCAATGAGGTCTCTCCTCAGTCTCCTCTTCTCCAGGCTGAGCAAACCAAGTGACCTAAGCTGATCCCCATACAGCTTCCCTTCAAGGTCCTTCACCATCTTTGTTGTCTTCCTTTGGATGCTCCATAACAGCTGGATATCTTTCTTAAATTGTGGTGCCCGAAACTGCACACAATACGCAAGGTGAGACCACACCAGTTCAGAGCAGAGCAGGACAATCACACTTTTGACTGGCTGGTGATGCTTTGCCTGATGCCCTCCAGGACACAGTTGGCCCTCCTGGCTGCCAAGGCACTGCTGACTCATGTTCAACTTGCCATTCACCAGGACTCCCAGGTCCCTTTCCCTGGCACTGCTTTCCAGCATCTCATTCCCCAGTCTGTACGAACATCCAGGATTGTCTAATCCCAGGTGCAGAATCCAACACTTTCTCTTGTTCTGTTGAACTTCATGTGGTTGATGAGTGCCTAGCCCTCTCTTATTTGTTGAGGTCTCTCTGCAGGGCCTCCTTGCCTTCAAGGGGGCCAACAGCTCCTCTGAGTTTTGTCATCTGCAAATTTGCTTAGTATGCTTTCCAGTCCTCCTTCCAAGTCATTTATGAAGGCATTGAAGAGCACAGGGCCTAAGATGGAGCCCTGTGGAACCCCACTAGTGACAGGTCACCAGTCTGATGTTACTCCATTCACTATTACCTTCTATGCTTGACCCATGAGCCAGTTGCTCACCCACTGCATGATGTGTTTATCCAGCTGTGTGCTGGAAAAGTCCAGAAGGATCTGTGAGAGACAGTATTGAAATCTTTAATGAAATCCAAAAAGATTACATCAACTGGCTTCCTTTGATCAGCTAGGTGGGTTACCTTGTCGTAGAAGGAAATCAGGTTTGATAATCAGAACTTTCTTCTCATGAAGGTGTGCTAGCTATGAGCAATGACTGTCTTGTCTTTCAGTTGTTTATCAATACTTAGCAGAATAATCTTCTCCACAACTTTACCAGGCACTGGAGTGAGACTGACAGGCCTGTAGTTTCTGGGGTCCTCTTTCTTGCCTTCCTAAAAATCAAGACAATGTTCTCCAGCTTCCAGTCAGCCGGGACCTCTCCGCCTTCCCAAGATGACTCAAAAAGCATTGAGGGAGGTTTTGCATACTGAGTGCATTCTGAAGTATGTTGAAATAAGTGAGTAAGTACAGTAGTGTGTGTGCAATAGTATTTGATAGATAGAAAGGATCTGCAAACTGTATAAATAAGCCTCATTCCCAAGACCAAAAGTACACAAGTAGTGAAGATGCTTGTCACGTCATGACGNTTTAGATAAATAAAGAGACAACTAATGACTTGTCATAGAATTTTAAAGTCCTTTTGTGCAGTCATGTCGTGCTAAATACCAAGTTTCTCATTGTTTTGTCATGAAAAAGTAAATTCAAGGGAAAAAAAAAAGAAAGAAAAATAGGAAAAAAAAGCAAGCCTGCCTAAATACAATGTGGAAGAGTATCTTCTACATGTAAGTGAGAAAATCTGTGATTAATAAATAAAAGTTTGATCAGGGATTATGAAATAGAGATGAGAAAATTATATTTTACTAGTTCATGCAAATTTACTTCACACACTGAGGTAAAACCTAGGATTTTTTTGTGTTGAGTGTGTAGTTCTCTGTGCCTCTAATGTATCTCAGAAAAGTGTTATTTAAAAACAGTATAGCACAGCAAGATTTCTTTCACTACGAAAGGCTTTAAAAAGCATTTCCAGAGTGTATTGCATGATAGTATTATTTGTCATACTTTTTTATATATGTGTATCTGGGTATATACAGTGAAACTGGTGATATAGTCCCTATTACAGACTTCCTTCACTCTTATCCTAAACATGCATAACCTAAGTTCAAGTAATGAAAACTAAACACTGTAAGAAAGACATGTACATCTCCCGAAGACAAAACGTAGGGTTTGCATAAGATGCTAACTGAAAACATCTATTCAGTTAGCAATGCCAGTATCTTCGTGTTTCAACTGTTTGACACAATGATGGATTATTTATTTACTGAACAGCACTGGTGGCCAGAAAATCTGATTTTCATGCATGAAATCCATGAAACCTCAGCCACTGAACAGCTTCTTTTAAACATGGCAAAGGTCACCTATCAAGGGATTTTCTCACGTTTTGTGTGATTGGTCATGCCTCATTTCCTTCAAGAAAATATGATTTCCCCAAAGTGTATGCATTTTAAGAGGCTCTCAAAGACTGAGAAAGTTATTTCCTCTTTGTTTGTGATAAGGACAAAATATAGACTAACCTACAGGGAACAAAAAGCAACTGTTTGTAGCTGGAAACCACATTTAATCCTATCATTAAGGAAAACCTCAGAGCACACTGGGAACAAAAATTGCAAAAATAGACACTTAACCTTGTAACTTAACCTTTCAGACTTGCAAGTATTTAAAGAAAATATTCAGTATATTTGATAAGTGATTTCCCTCTGCCATGAAAGTATTACCTATTCATACTAAGAGTTTCTGTTCTTTTCAGCAAAGTGGAGTCAAACCAAATGAGATGATGCTGGACTTTCAAAGATGTTTTATGTCCATGATCTAATCCCTTGGAAGAACTGAAAGAACATTTCAGCTCATATTACTCACAGATGGTGCAACACTTTTAGAAGGTGGAACTGCAACACATCTTCATTTTGAGTTTTATTCAGAACTACGACTGGCTCCTATTGTTGTGTGCAGGTATAAAGTGCTTATCACAGTGGAGCTCTGCTGATGGGTGGGGTCCTAAGGCACCATGGTGACAAATGTACCACATATGAAGATATGGAAAATATAGAAGAATATGCTGAAGTGTGCCCTGTTTTTTTTTCCTNTTTTTTTTTTTTTTTTCATATCAGCAGTGGGATTGTGAGAAGCTGAAAACCAAACAATAAGTTTCACTTATGTGGTGGATTGAAGAAATTAGAACAGTTCTTTGTCCAGAGAAACCAGAAGGTGAATGGGAAAAGTGAGCTGCTTATTAGGGCAAGCTCTGGGGAGTCAAGGATTTTGCCTTATTGTAATTAAAATTTCTTGGGTTTATAAGAGTGGCAATTAAAACTGTGCACCATAAAATAAATAAATAGAATTTTAGATATGAGACCAAATATATCACAAGATTAAATACTTTTTAGATAAATAAAGAGACAACTAATGACTTGTCATAGAATTTTAAAGTCCTTTTGTGCAGTCATGTCGTGCTAAATACCAAGTTTCTCATTGTTTTGTCATGAAAAAGTAAATTCAAGGGAAAAAAAAAAGAACATTTATAACTTATTGCGCTTCACCAGAACAGCACAAATCACAGGAAAGCATCAGGATGATTATTAACCTGTTAATCCCCAGGACAGGAACACAACTGGTCCTACATCTCAGCATTTGACCCTGGGTTAGTTGTCACGAATTACAGAATCACAGAATATGAAATTTGGAGGGTATCCACAAGGATCATTGAGTCCAACCNATTTCCCCAAAGTGTATGCATTTTAAGAGGCTCTCAAAGACTGAGAAAGTTATTTCCTCTTTGTTTGTGATAAGGACAAAATATAGACTAACCTACAGGGAACAAAAAGCAACTGTTTGTAGCTGGAAACCACATTTAATCCTATCATTAAGGAAAACCTCAGAGCACACTGGGAACAAAAATTGCAAAAATAGACACTTAACCTTGTAACTTAACCTTTCAGACTTGCAAGTATTTAAAGAAAATATTCAGTATATTTGATAAGTGATTTCCCTCTGCCATGAAAGTATTACCTATTCATACTAAGAGTTTCTGTTCTTTTCAGCAAAGTGGAGTCAAACCAAATGAGATGATGCTGGACTTTCAAAGATGTTTTATGTCCATGATCTAATCCCTTGGAAGAACTGAAAGAACATTTCAGCTCATATTACTCACAGATGGTGCAACACTTTTAGAAGGTGGAACTGCAACACATCTTCATTTTGAGTTTTATTCAGAACTACGACTGGCTCCTATTGTTGTGTGCAGGTATAAAGTGCTTATCACAGTGGAGCTCTGCTGATGGGTGGGGTCCTAAGGCACCATGGTGACAAATGTACCACATATGAAGATATGGAAAATATAGAAGAATATGCTGAAGTGTGCCCTGTTTTTTTTTCCTTCTTTTTTCTTTCTTTTTTTCACTCATACATAGGACTGTCTTTAGAGAGGCTGAGTTTTAGTATGCTGACCGATGTAGACTAATAAATGGAGAAGCTTCTGCAAGGCCTTTCAGATTTTCTGTGGTTTCTGGGGAAGTCTACCCATCTGCCCGTGACAATCTATGACTTTTATCTAAGGAGTCATTCTTCATTTTCTGATTTTTTTCTTTATTTTAAAACCATTGAAATCAATGACCTTCTGTACCACTGGTACATTTTATTCTATCATATAGTAAGCCATCACAAAAAATTTCTTACTACCCTTTCTACAGGGTAAATATCTGACTATAATGTAGTAAGGCAACAATGTCTAACATGAAGAATGCACAGCAAGAGAACATCGTGTCAAAAGCAAAACATTCTCATGTCAACTGAAAAAGTGTGATCTATTCAAAGAGAAATCCTGTGACATCTAACTTGTGTCATCAAAATATATTTCTCTGCACATCGGAGAGGATAAAAAAAAGAAAAACAAAAAACCAAAACCAACCAAACAAAAAAACCGAACAAACCAAACCAAACCAACAAACAAAAAAGAAAATAAAAGAAAAACTTATGTTTAGTGGATGTTACATTTATCTTGTAATAATATGGTAATATTTAAATACTGGCATAATGTTATGTTTTAATACACCAATGACAAGATGCATTGTTCATTTAACTGCATTATTCTTCAGGTATTTCATGTATTCTTCAAATATTTTCATATCTTTGGCTTGCAGTGTTCATTGAGCCTTTTGGCATCTTTTTGCCAGGCAGGTAGTGGTGAATTAATGTAACCATTCAAAAAAAAGGTCAAAGATAACCAGGGAATAGAAAAACTTAAAATACAGTGGTAGAAAAAGAAATAGCAACAGTGAGCAGGAAGGTGATAACGTAACAATGCTTAAAGTAGATGGGATAAAAAATGTATTAAAAAATACAAACTGACTCACAAACCTAAATGAGAAAGATGATCTCAGAAATTCTTCTGAAAACAGGGAAAAGCTGCTATTAGCATAAGTCTGTAATCAGTACAAAAGGAAAAGGATGAAAAATTACTCTTGAAATTTAAAAAAAGGGAAGATTTAAGCTTCATGTCTGAAGAGAAAATAGGAGTGCATAAAGTATTAATAGTGTTTGGTACTGGAATATAGAATATTTTTGCATGGCAAATCTTGAAAACTACAAAGATTGAGATATTTAAAATATGAATGGACAATAGATGATTTAAACATACTGAAGAGTGTTTTCACAGTTGAGCAGAGAGATGGAGTTGAACACCTGTCTTCTGCATCTAACTGCTATCGCTCTTCAATAACAAAAAATAGTCTGCACCCTTCATTCCAAAGATCATAACAAGCAAAGTACAATGCTTACCAAGGAATTACGTATCTGCCCCTTTTTTTTCTGAGGCAAAACTTCATATCAATATTAATGACATATTGTCTTCCAGTTTGTCTACAACAATGCCACTATCTATTGATAAATGTGATTGGATACTGTGCATGGTGGTAATAACACTGATGCTATGGAAGGGGTGTGTCCCTCTCTATTATGTCAATTTTGTCAGCTTGAACTTGGTTGCTGTTCCAGCTACCACTGCTATTTGTGGAAAGCAAGTTTGTATCAATAAATCTCTCTCATCATTACAAATTGCCTGGAATAAGTATGACTGTTACTGCTCTGATTTGTCTTGGGAAACTGGAAGGAATTTTACATTTAGATTTTCAGAATAAATCAGAACAGCATAAAGATTGTTTTACTTGTTCATTACTCTCTAGATAATGTTTTTTCTCTAAGCACATGGTGTAATGAGATAAGGCTTGTATAAAATAACCAAGTAAGTATACCAAGGAGTCTTAGATTTTGTACAGAAATTCTTCACTTTTTTTTTTTGTCTCCACTGACCTACTAAAAACTGAAGTTAATACCTGAAATAGGATGATATGCCTTCAATTTGAAATAACCTGCTGCTAATTTGCATCCTATTTTGTATTTAACTTTTCTATTTCTAGAGTGCATGCAATTAGGCTATTTATGGTCCTGCCTTTCTTTCTTCATCTTTAAATACATTCAATAAGAAAAAAAAATCCTGAATTCATACTTCAGTTTCTGTTAAAGGTTTCCAGCATTTTGGAATTCCCATAGAAAAATGTAATAAAAAATACCTCTCACCCACCCCCCTATTGTAGTACAAGACATGTAACAGATATACTGTGTTTTCCTGCAAGACAAACAGTGTTTGATGAAAACAGATGAGCTTTTAGCTTTGCCTTTTTGTTTTTTGTTGGTTTTTTTTTTTAAGAATAAGTCATTTTCCATTTAATGAAAGCATAATATTTAATGATTAATGCAACATTTAGTTCAGCTATAGATAACAGTTGCAACAGTGTTTCCCAATCAAAATAATGAAAATATGGTTGCCTTATTTTTATTGACAAACAGAAATTTTCTACAGTTGTAAAGCAGTTCCATTTAAGGCCTAGTGAATATTTATTTTTCAATTTTTTCATTACTACAAGAAAGATTAGCACTTGTTTCAGTGAAAAAAACAAATTCAGTGCCAGAGAAAGACAGGCAAGAAAAGAAAAAAAGAGCTCACAATTGCCATAGAATCAATTCTTTTAGGAATTTGGAAAATAACAAGTAATCATTGCTTATTATAGTTTTTGACAGCTTAAGTATAAAAAAATCAATTACCATGAAACTACTATCCAGATTAATGTTGAAAATAAACCTGCTTCTTAGGTACCTGATAACATAGCATTGATTTTTATTGTTTGAGGGAGTCTGGCTATATTTAATTTCTTTTATTGATTTTTTTTTCTTAAGTCCTATATTCAATGCATGTGAGCTACAATGCAATTTCTTATAGTAAAGTAATGCCAGGTACCAAGCCTGTGAATTAATTTTACATGAGTGAAAGTGGTGCTTAGTAATTTGCTGAGTATTTGAGAACAAAACTAGTAATTTTCCTCTTTATTATTTATAAATATCAAAAGGTCTAGAAGCATGCATGATGGTGTGGGCTCAAATGAGAAGACCTTGCAGCAATTTCTAATATCTTGACACTACAGCACCTCCTGTCCTATGCCTCATGTACTTTGAATGTCAGTAGTGATTGAAAGGTTTTGAAAACTGGAGGAAAAATATAATCAGCAAGATTTCTAGTTGGCTTTTGAGATCATGAGCTCCAAATCCAAATGTGATTTTAAAGAGGAATGAATGCTTGATTTAAAGCCACACACAAACAACGCAATTAAAAAAAAATAAAATCATATTGTTTGGAGTTTAAAGGGGTTCTAGTCTTTCTTGCAGCTAGCAAATAACTAAAAGTAAATAGCATCTGTGAGCTTGCATGAGTAGAATTTTAATGATTTTTGCATCAGCAAAGTGAAATCAATGCTATTTTGATAAAAGTAATGCAAAAGTTTCCTTCAAATAAGTGTAAAATATGCAAACATGGTGATTCAGAAAAGTAGAATGAAAAGTTTGGAGCAGTAATTATTTCAGTTTCACTGAAATGTTGCTCGTTGTGTCATGTATTATATCTTTACAGCAGCAGCTTTCCTTGTCTAAATATGGTAGATAAGGTGGGTGCTTGTCAGAGAGTTTGCCTTTTATTTGGAGATAACTCAGGGGAGAGTTCCTCTGCGGCAATATATTTAGCCATAGAGGGAAATGGTGACATCTGAAAGTGGGTAAGCAAAACCCAACACACAAAGATACTGTAGTGCTCAAAGACAGTTTACTGCAGCATATGAAGATCATACTCCATCTGATTCAAAACTAAAGCCTGCCTAACTTACCCTGAGGAGTTTTCAAAGCTTAATAAATGTTAATGAATTCATGGCTGTATCTGGAAAGACTTGATTACTCCTGAACATTTAGCTACCCTCATGAATTTACCTGTGTGTAGTGGGGCTGTGGGTGGCAGTGTTACCCTGCTGCTTCCTAAGCAGAGAAGCTATTTGAATAAGGGGAACGAGAAGGAATGTTTCTAAATTAAGTTTGAGAAGCCCCTCCTTTAATGATCATTTGCTCAGAGATGCTATAATAAAACCATTCATTTGATTTCTCCTAGCATCTCTTATTTCATTACTATAATTTGAGTGGCACAATGCAGTCAGATCCAAGAGTTTTATTGGGAAAAACAATAAAATATTGAAAATATGGATTTGAAAGGAGTGGGAGGGTCTCTTTGTTTTGTTTGTGTTTTTTTTTTTTAATATTTATTTATTTGGTTTTAATTGATGCACACATTTAATATTCATGCGTAATTATCATCACTTGCTATGGTGATAGTACCTACCAAGTTTCTATCAGGAAGTACGAACAGTTACACTGATCCTGTTCAAATGTCACTATTTATTATCTTTATAGAGTACTTTGAAATTTCTGTTGAACAATTGGTTCTAGAACAGATTTTTGGTAGATTGGTCAAATAGCATTAACAGAAAATAGCATAATGCTAGTGAGAAATTATGCCTGTATGGGAAAAGGTTGAAATGAAAGATGGGTTATTTAAGCATCTGGGTGGCTAAGTTATAAGGCTAATTTCCCCACCTTTGTCTAAAACTGAATCAATTTCCGCAGAGGACAATTAGAGATGGAACCAACACTTCTGGAGGAGCTTGTTTTTTCACTTGATCTCTCAAGGTATGTAGACAGGTCAGCTTCCTAATATCAGCACCAAAAGCTGGAGAACTAAATAAGAGGAAGCAAAAAGTCCTTTCATGGAATACTTCGTGAAGCAAACCTATAATGGAAACAGTATTTTATATGTGTTGATAAAGCAGCTGCAAATATATGTCTGAGTTCATTAAGCCTGACCTGTACTTCCAGAGTTCATTCACGGTCCAGCAACCAGAGTAAGTCTACAAGTCCAACAGCTTAACTTCCTGTGTTGGAAAGTTGATCTGGATATTGCTAAGAGACCACAAATCTGGTCCAAAAATGTGTCACTTTACTGCCTTTTTTTCACATTCAGTTCTACTCTGGATACTAAGATAATATACTT
>WEIV01013041.1:38973-60087 GCA_013390005.1 Calyptomena viridis | reverse complement strand
ATTAAGTACATTTGGGCAGGATGGATCACAAATCTATCTTCTTTCAGGCTCAATGGATTCTTTTTTTCTAGATATTGTGGTTTTGATTGAATTTTCTTGGTAGTGAAAATCAGGCCATGACTCTAACTTGCTTTGCTCAAGAATTTCATGGAATACACATAAGAAGGAAGTTTCAGATATTTGTATAATTAATTTAAGGTGCCTCTTTTTGAGATTACAATGTGTCTGAAAGAATGTAGACTAGATTTCCATCAGTGAAGGAAACAAACATAACTGTACTGATTCTGTCCTTGGATATACAGTTTTAATGCCTGTGGAATTTGAGATTTGTGAACCTTCATAATATTAGATGTATGTCAGTGGACTACACCTTCAGTTATTATTAAGATATATTTAGATATGAAGGGCTATTTCCTCTAAAATGTGGGATTTTTTTCCTCCTAATCTTCACCTCCCCAAGATTGTGGAGGCAAAGGGCACTCACAGGAGGCACAGAGCATACACTAGGATCTCCAATCTTTTCTTCTAAATGCTTTGATCAGCATAGAAATAGTTCTTGACACTAAAAACTGGATTGCATTAGTATTAATATTCAACAGTGTGATAAATGAAAATAAATTTGCATTCATTTCATGCTTCAGACAAAATGAGACATTGTTGATAAAACTAAATACATTCACTTCACTGTTTGAAGGTTATCTTTGCAACTTTAAAGGTTATAGGTTGTGTTTGTTTAATGGAAGATCAGGTAGTACAGTATGAGATGACAGACTTGCTGGGAAAATCTCATGACTCAGAATTGGGGCAAAACTCAATAAAACATAGGTCATCATGAAAAAAAAGTAGGCAAGAAGGAAAGCTATATTTTTCCCATTTATTGGAATATATTTATAATTTGACAACATTTCCTAAGTGACACTATAATAAGGCCTTTCAAAACTGAATTAGTTGACAAAATAACTAATGGTAAGGCCACGGCTTTCAAATTTTAGATAATGAGGTTTACAGGTTTGCATATTATGGGTCATTATAGACATTAATTCAGGGGTTTTTTTTATTTTTAGTGAGTTCCTTGGCCAGAAGGCAAATAGTAATAGGAGAGTTCCTTTCTCTCCTTCCTCTTTTTGACCAAAAACTCTAATGAAATCTAAAGAAAACTTTCCAAGAGAAAAGTAGTGACTGAAATCTATGTATTTCAATGCAAGGTTTATTTTTAAAAAATCAACATTTTCCACTGATATGTTTTTTGTCTGAATACTGCTGAATGGCATTCAGTCTGAGGTTCTTTGTCCTTAGTCACATAGAGGGTCGAAGGATGCTGTTTAGCCATCTGTCCTTCTCTTTTTCACCTGAAAAACAATGTTATAACTGCGTGTTATGCCTTGCATTTAAAGGGAAGAGGACATTGCCTCTTTTGCATTTTCACAGGTAAAAACTGTTGCTATTCAAGAAATGATGTTACCTTTTAACGACCAAATCATTAGAAAAGAAAAAAAAAAGTGAGAAAAAAGAGCTCCTAGCTGTGTGAATAAGCAGACGGCCATGTCTGTTGTGGAAAAAAATCTAGTTTTAACTGTGACTACTGACAGCTTTGTAGTGTGCTATTATCAACAACTGACATCTGTGCAGAACTGTCCTGTAAGACACTGGTGTTCCACATCTCATATACAAGTAGGTTTTAAGCTGGGATGAAATGAGATCTGGGTCAGAAATCCCCTAGGGACAGTCTATAGGAAGAAAAATCTCTGTAGCCAGATTTCTAAATCATTGCTGTAGGCAACCTAATTCCAAACAAATAGATAAGAACCAAAACAAAAGGGAAGAAACAAAAGGTAGAGTTTTCCGACTTCAGAAATATATCCAACCTGATCTCCCTTTGCGTCTGTACATCACCAGCTGCAAAACCATAGTTGCCAGAGAAGCCTTCAAAATAATTATAAACATAGATATTTTTTGTTTCGGGGCAATTATACACATTGATTCATGAGGATTAAATATAAGTCACCTCCATAAGATTTACTGTTTTCTTTCTGAGCAAAAAGCTATAGCTAAGATGAAAAAAGGAAATTAGGAGACAATATGGATGGAGGCTCAGGTGATTCACAAGAAATCATTCTTGATGTCAGTAATCAGAAATGCTCTGTTATTTTAGGGAATGGAAGAACGACCTTCACTCAACATTTTAGTCAGGGGTTCTACTCTTTTTTTGCAAAAGATTGCACATGAAATTCAGTCACAGCAAATGTCTCTGTCCCCCTAAATACTAGAGTAATTTTGTGGTCAGTGTTTCTGAGCCCCAAAGTTACCTCACGAGCCTTTGCAGAAGTGGGAGCAGAGTAGAAGAGGGGAAGAGGTGTAGTTAGTGTTCTGTGTGCTGCGAAAGGAAAGATGAACTTGACAGAGATTAAATGATCTGGGTCACTAGGCTGAGTGTTAATAAAGCCATACTGGGTCAATTATTAATGTCCTATGGAAATGGGGACCAGTAATTCCGGGACGTGTGATTCTGGGATTTGGCCACACTGCAGTTTGTGTGAAAACAAAACAAAATACCCATATTTAAGATAATGCGGAAAAGAAGCTATGTCTTTTGAAATGTACATTTCTCTTTATTAAGACATCACATTTTCAATCTCCTAATCAAAACAGTGTAAAGAGGCTTGAAATCATTTTATCCTACTAAGCCTAGTGCTCCACTCAATTATCATCATAAAAAGGAAAAGCTTTTGTTCTGCAGTTCACTGCAATTGGTTTCCAATAATTACCTTTATGTCTTTTTACTTATCCAGTTTAGAGAAAAGATCATAGTGTATGTAAAGTTTACATTAAAAAAAGTTCAATAACTTATTATCTGAAGATAACAATTTAGCCTTATGTTTGCTGCATGTATTGTGGCTTTTGTAGTTTCTTTTCTCTTTGAATGACACGGTCAATGGTTCATCACATTTGCACCTCAGAGGCAATTGTTACCCACTCATGTGTGAAAATAGCAGAGTCTATTTAGATTAAATTGCTCAAGATCCTCACGGATTGGTAAGGGACAAATCACAACATTTTGCTTGAAAGAAGATTGCTGTTGCCTTCCACCTCATGCATTCAGGACAAAATTTTAAGTGCTGTGCAAAAGCGTTCTCAAGAACACAGAGAGAATTCAAAATTCATTCTGTTCCTTCTAGTCAAGGAAGACAGTGTAATTTAGAAAAAAGGCAGAAGGAAATGACAACAAAATATGTTAGTTACTTGTGTCATCATTTAAGACCTCCTACGTGATAAGAAAAGTGCAAAAATACAGAAAAGTCTCTAGGGCAAAAATACGTATCAAGAAAAAAGGTGTAATTTTTCTTACAAATACAATATGTGCAATAAACATAGAAGCATACATTAAACATTTTCAAATCACCATATTGCTTGAAAACCACACGTAAAAAGTAGGACATTATATTTGAAAATATATTTTCTTAAAGTGTTGCATAAATAGAGGAATAAAACTGAACAGTTTAGGCCACTTTCTATAGAAGTTGTTTTCAATTTTCAAATTGTAAGACGGCACACCAGTGTTTACTTTGATTTATTAGTTCAATCGGCTTGAAATTAACTGAGATGAAAGGGAAAGTGAAGGTGGTCTAAATAGGTACTAAATAGGAAAATAACTATAGATGCAAATAGTATAAATATAAATACTATAAAAATATAAATAATATAAACATATATCCAAAATTACATTTTTTAATATATTTCCATCTTGGACATAGGAAACACATGCCTTCAGACAAATCTGTCTTTGAAAACAATCAGTTTTTGTTATCTTTGCTGCTTGGAATTACATTAAACATACTAAAGTAAGATGAAAATTAGGCACTACTAAAAGTACTGCATGATCAATTTTTTATAGCAGGATTTTTACCCATGGTAAAATTGTAGATCTAGGTCAACATAAATGAGGAGATAGATAAGCAAATTTTGTGAACTAACATGAAAACAAGGAGCTCACAATTCCAAGATTATTGAGGATTTCATGAAAGGCAAGTTATGAATATTTGAGGCAAAAAGTAAAAGTGCATTCACATAAAATAAGGTCAACATTTATGTTCATCATGGAGTAAAAGAACTTACACTAAATTGATCATAACAAAAGAATAAAACCTGTTCCATTTAACCGTGCATTTTAAAACTAGAGGCAAAACCCTAGAGCAGTGAAATTGGTGACCTGTTTCTTCTTCTTGGAGTATGATCTGATCTTCTTTCTAACCCGCAGTAGTAGGAGATGTACCAGTACTGTCAAATCTCCTTGATTGCAAGCTTTGGTTGGGTAATAGTTTCAAAAGACAAATAAAATATCACACTTACTTCATTATTATCTTCTGTCTCAGGAATGTTGGATGGAAAAAGGTTCACTTTAATGATAATTCACTATTTCAGTGTGTCTTTTTACTGTATGTGCACATGTAGACAGGCACACAGCTGACAGACAAGCATTAAGGGAAGGTACTGTCTGCATATGCACACCTGGGAGCACACAGGCACACATGCAAAAAGCCATGATGCAGCTGATGCATTAGCAGAGCTAGAGATGGACTGGAAGTGCTGTGTTTGGGGTTACACCAGCTCAGTGGCAAGCTGGACAAACATTTTCTACAGGATTGCAAGGCCACACCAGCTCAACACTGTTAATAAAGCTTCAAAAGGCACTGCATGCTGTATGCTGAGTAATGTTGGTGACTTTGTACAATATGCATAGACAAGCTTTCTCAGTTACAGCTCCACAATTGTGAGGTAGTTCCTGGGGATGCTGCACCCTGCTTAGGGGCATGCCCTTTTCCATGCCTGCCTCATTGCCAGCAGCATCCTTCATCCTCCGTCTTTGACTTCTGGGGGCACAGCAATCCAGTCCTGTTTTCTGCAGGGAGGAACTTCAGGACAGAAAGGGATTCCCTGCAGTTCTGAACCTCTGAAGTATTCCTGCAGAAAGCAGACATGATTTGGCTATTCTTTTCCACGACATAAAAAGAAGAAAAATGCTGTATAAATATGTAGAGATTTCTTTATCTCGTGGAGTGTAACTTTATCCCATATGAGGAACAGAGAAAGCTTTCAGAAGAGACGGAGTGAGGAAAATTACTAAACAGTCTGTGGACAGCCATACATTCTTTGGTGTTCAGCATATTCTGCTCTGAAGAACACATTTATTAATTTTGGGATGTATTTGAAGGAAATCTTAACTTGACTATATATAGGAATTTGCATGACTTAAAGATCACAACAAGAGTTCCTTTTAACAATGGAAGCAACTTTACCTCTCATGCATAGATAGAAATTAATAAAAATTAATTTACGAAAAATTAGTATTACCTGAAGATTTACATAACTGTGGCAATTATTGTTTAAAAATATGTTGCTGATCAAGATATATTCCTCATAAGAACCCTGAAAAACAAATGTACACAAGGGAATCATTGTTTATTTTATGCTAGGATTTTGTGTTTACAACTTAACAAATGTTTAAAAACAAGCAAACAAATAAAAGCAACCAAAAAAGCTTTGTTTTTATCTTGAAATGGTTACAGGATTGTGGCAGCGATACATTTCAGGCATTTTATTCCAGATTTACAGGCATGTTTTCAAGTCCCTTATTTGTGACCAAGATATAGACAGATAGTTATTCTGCAGCTTGGAATGTCAAAAGTGTTTGACTACAACACTGTTTTCTTATTGCTTTATGCCTAGTAGCCTGATGGACCACCTAGTCTAGAGACTTGCCTTTGATTCTCATCTTAACAGCTGTGATAACATGAAGGTGTATTAGAAACCAAATCTAAACACAGCCAGGTGGTGAAGATTCAAACTGAAGTTTGATGTTCTCAATGGATTACACATTTAAAAATTATATTTGGCTGTAGTTTACTTGATATGATGCCTAATTTCTAACTATATTGAAAATCCTAATCTTAATTTATTCCTCAGTAGAATTTTTTTTTAATATACAGTCAATGTTCATAAACGGAGAAAAGAAAACAGACACAGAAGAAAATACCAACAAAATACAAACAGTGGTATTCTATTTACTTTCTACAGTTTGCAATTAGAACAATCAATGTATTCAGAGAAAAAAATGTTCTCATCATTAACATTTCTTGGTGAATCTTTTTGGTTGAATGAGTGTTTGAATGTCTAATTAGTGTTGGTTTGGGGACTCATGGGACTTTATCTTTTCAAATGAAAATTGATCAAGGCTGAAAATCAAAGGAAATATGGAAAAACACTCTAAATTTTTTTTATGAAAACACATGAATATTACTAATTGAACTAGACTCAAGAATTTCCTCTATTAGTGTGATCATATGAGATTTGAAAAACTGCTGAATAAGTATTACTACTGTATTTTCACAAATAGAACAGTTTTAATTTAAACAAAAACTTTAAGTACTATCCAAAGAAAGAATTATGAGCTCTATTTGACTATACTTTGTGCTGTCAAATAAATACTAATTTTTCTTTAAAACAAATATAGAAAAATGTAACAATAAATAACAGTGCTCTAAAGTTCAGTTGTCTTCTGAAATTGTTGCTCATTGTTGATCGCTTATTTACTGCATGCTCCATTTTTCATTTTAATCTCAGCTCTATCTGAAAGTATGCACAGTTAGAGTCTTCTGACTGGGCTAATCAGACAATGTTAAGTTAAATAATAAAATTTGGTATACTGGGCTCAGTTTTAAAACTGTGTCACAGTTATGCTTTTAAAATTTATATGCTTTTGGATTAAAAAAAAAAAACCATAGTAAATAACCTAAAAAAATGGTACAATATTTGACTCCTGCTGTTAATAAAGTACAACTTCCTCATGTCAATATGGATATGTTGGTCATTACAGAGGCAAATATGGCAGTTATCTGCCTTTTGAATTTCCCTCTTCTACTGAAAATTCTCACTGACTTTTAATATCTGTGTATAGGTCATTGGTGTATTCTGTGTCTTCCCCTGTGATGTGCATAGAGAAAAGTCAAATTCTTGCTTATCTATAATTGCACTGGTTTCTCCTCTCAGGTAGAGAATATATATGTGTATATATATACACACACACCTATATATATAAATTTATGTAATATGTACACTCAAAAATTGAAATTTTAAACTAAATACTGGAAATACTGCACATTTTCTTTTTTTTTTTTTTTTACATATGCATATGTAATCATTAGTAATTTGGCATAAAGCCAGACTAAGTATATATTCCTATTCCAGTACTCGAGACTGAATCTAGAAAACACACCTGTGTAGCTTAATTCATTGCAAGTAACCCCATGGGATCACTGGTATAACTGTAGGAATCAGGCCAATGCCCTATTATTTTGTCTAGCATAATTATAATACAGTATATGTAAGCATATTTTTAATGTATTCTGCTAGCTCATGCTGGATGTATAATTTTAGAGTTGAAAATTGGTGTTTTATTTACAAAGATTACTACTACAAGCACAGTAGCTACAAAAGAAGTAAGTTTATAATGCTACAATCTGCACATTACAAAACTCTCTCATCTATCCATAGTGCTCAACCAAATAACTTCATTAACTTTAAAGGTTTTCAAAATTTGCATTATTCTCCTTTGAAAAAGTTCATCTTTGTACCTTCAGTCATTTCCCTCCCACCCCACACAGAAAATGCCTATCTAAAAGCAAAAATGTGAACTAGTCAACGCTGTCTATGCACAGCAGAAGATTAGCAAATTGTTCTAGTTTTTATCCTTAGCCATAAGACTGGTATTTAGGCCTCTGGTTTTGTGGACACTAGTATTGGGCACTATTTGAAAAGGAAAAAGCAGTTCCTGTACATTCCAGAAGATGTTCTGTATTAGTCTTAAACAGAGACTGAAAAAGAATTTTTGTGTTTGTAAGTCAGCTTAGTCTGGCACCGTGGAAATAAAGACATTATTTTAGTTGTCTTTGTTTAGTTGTACACTGGTTGTCATCTCTTTTCTGAAACTGCGCTACAAAAACACAGTGGAGAACACTAGCTACAGAATCCAAGGCTAAACTAAATCAATCTTAATCTTGTCTGACACAGTGTTTAAGTGAGTTCAAACGTACTTTTTCCTGTTTCTGCTTGAGAGCTACGGAAATGTCTACAAGGCATCAAGGAACTGCAATGATCAGCACAGTACTGCCAAAAAAGTATTTACAATTCAACTGTGCTTATATGTTATCTGTTTATGCTGTCTTTGAGATATAGACCTAGAAGACAGGCAAGTCCTGATATCGTGTGGCATCGTTCTCACAGTTGGTGACACTTTCTTAAAGATGACACAGGAGCTTTTCCTGTAAGTTAAATGAGTATGTGATTCTATCAGCTTTTGACCGAGTTCTTCTTTTTTTTGACCAAAGATGGGAATAAGGAAATAAAAAACACTGCAGCCATGTTTTTACATACATCAGGCAATTAGCCAATACTTATTTTATTATTTGGGCATACTGAGTAACCTATTTCTTAATGCTTTACCTATTTTACTAAAAACGCAGATAGGGAAATCTACCCCCTCTGGTTTAATCTGGCTCAGGGTTCAGAAATAGTCTTTCCAGGGGCAGATAAATGAAGACATTTTGTATGAAAGCTCATGTTTTTAAGACTACCCTAAAAAGATATTTAATAGCAGTGGAAAAGATGATGTGCGGTGGCAAACAGGGAATGGTGAAGTTGGTAACAATGGTATCTGTTAATTTGTGGCATTGAGGTGACTCTTGCATGACATGTAGCACTTCAAGAAAGTATTGCTGGAAAAGTGCAAATTATGTGAATGTATCCTGTGAATCAGATAAGAAAGATTGTTTCCTGAGGGAGTTCCAGGACAGATGGCATTTGCAAGTGAAATGGCAGTGATGACCGAATTTGGCCAAGCAGATGTAAGATTCTTCCAGGGAAACAAGGAGTTGTTGAATGAAGCAGGATCAACATCAACACCCATTAGAAGGGCCCATCTGAAGAGATGCTTAGATATCCATTATGTTACACACTGACAGCTAGAAGACAACAGTGTTTTTAGTT
Source organism: Calyptomena viridis (assembly GCA_013390005.1). Classification (NCBI taxonomy): domain Eukaryota; kingdom Metazoa; phylum Chordata; class Aves; order Passeriformes; family Eurylaimidae; genus Calyptomena; species Calyptomena viridis. The sequence continues at coordinate 51,048 of WEIV01013041.1, read as the reverse complement.
TCTAGATTGGAAATCAGTATTTTTCCAAGGAGAGCAGTCAGTGAAGAAGAAGGAATGGAAGACACACATGCAGCAGGAAGTGAACTAGTAGATTTAAATGCTGCATGCAACAGGAGAATGCAGCTCCTGTGAACTTCAGGGGTTTCATTACTGCTGCTCTGTTTCTGAGAGGCTTTAGCCACATTTGGTCTGGGTGCACAGGATAAACTCACTAGTGTCACCTCTGCTATGCCTATGAATGACTGAGATTAAAAACTTCAAACCACTAGAATCCAAAATTTTTTAGATTAAAAGCTGCTCTAAATCCATATTGCAAAACTAAATGATTTCCATAAGGATAAAATATTGTAATAGGTATTTTCAACAAAATAGCAAGTTTGACTGCAGTTTGACAGATGTCTAAGGGGAAATAATCAGTTTTCACAGTCTTTCAGTTTGTTTTATCTCTCAAAGAAAGATAGAAAAGCAAGAATGCAAACAATGGATTTCACCTGTTTGCTCATTTCCAGACACCAGAGTGAGACAGGGGTCCAGAAATATGCAGAAACAGATTATGATAGTGACTAGGTGTAATTAGTAACAATTTCCAAAACAATGTTGAAAGTTTTCGTTGTAAAGAAGTAGATGATAGTTATTCACATTTAGCTTAACGCTGAGTCAACCTTATAGGAAGATGGTAAAGTTTTTAGTTGTAAGAGTTAAAGTCAATATTGTGGGATAATCCTGTATGTCAAATTCATTTATGACTGAAATATCATGAAACAATAACAATATTACCCCGTTCTCCAATGTGTTATTGATTAAGGTAGTTTGGTCCACTCTGATATGTTCATGGAGTAAGACAAAGCATTGGGGCATTAACCATCATTTCTAGATGCATCATGTCAGTAAAACCTTCAGGTCATTCAGTCATCATGGTGACATTCTGGTTTTGTTTAAGATGAAATAGCAATAGATTCAAAGATGTAGATTTTCTCACCTCGGTTGAGCTAAGAGCAAAACAGTTGTTGTTCTGTAGAGTAAAACATTACAGAAACAATAAGGAGAGATGTACCATTCTGAGAGCAGTCTCAGATTTCCAGTATGTCAACATTTGAGGAGATCCAGTCAACTATTAATATGCAGTTTGAAATGTTAAGACTAAGACACTTTTACAGAGCAAGCTGGAATATTTGGAAAGGATCTTTGTGTCTTGAGGAATCTATTACACACTGTGATAACATTATCAAGACTGAAACAGAAATTGTGCATTTGTTAAACTTCTATTAAAACACATGAGAGAGCAGTAACACAAGTACACAAGTAGCAGGTAACTGAGTTTACATATAACAGAAAAAAGTTGAGTCTGAGCAAAAACATCAACAGATTTATTTTTTGATACATTTCAAGATATATTATTTACAGTAGTTTTGTATTTGGGTTGTGTTTTCTGTTTTTGTTTTTGTGGGGTTTTTTGTAATTGTTATACTAAAAAAACAGTCCAACCAATCAAAAAAGATGTGTTTGCAAAGTTCATTAGGAAATAGTACTATTTTTCCCAGTTTCACTTGCAAGAGTCTTGCAAATTTCCCTTGTAAAAGTTGTTGAACATTTCTGAAGAAGCTTTACTCTTGTCTTTACAGCAGTAAAGAATTAAGACAAATCAAAGGAAGAAGTGTGTAATAGTTCTATACAGTATTGTTCTGGCATATGTTTATTTTCGTCATTTAATATTATTAGTGTTAACATGATTAGACTAAAGTTCTCTATGTTTCAGACAGTTAGGCATTCTCTCTGAATATTAATGATTTCAACTTTTGGAATTGTTTTCTTTATCCACTAAGTATTAGAGATATATATTCTACAGTGAAACTTATGTAAATACTCTAAAGGAACAAAGAATTTATTAAATAATAATAGAATTACATGTATTATATTTCATTTTGACAATTGTATCAAAGAAGGCTTCACCTCTCTTTAAATATGCCCTCTGTCCAGCATATGTGTATACATCTGTGTGCTTCATACACAAGAGGGTGAGAGTATTTTTCTGTTCTGTAGAAGGGCTGAAGTACTTACATTGTGTGTCACAATTAGGTTTGGCTGTCAACTGTACACTAATAGCCTGAAGTGCCATCCATTGTGTAGCATCGTATATAATGCTCAATGACTTCAGAGCTTGTTGGAGGCTGATCATATTGAAGTGGTTTCAGAAAGAACCGTATTTCATATATACCTGTTTTGTATTCCTCTTTTTTTTTCGTTTTGCCAGCAGTGGAGCAAACAGATAATAGATTGCTTCAATGTACCAAAACATTTTTTTTATTCATCCACATACTAGATAAATGTGATGTCAGGCTGCTAAGGTTAAAAGATGGGGTGCTAGACAGCACTGAATAGCAAATATATTAAAGGTAATTCCACACACATGAGGAGGATCCTCTGGCTGTTTAACACGAAGGTTAATGAAGGAGAAAATTTGCCCTTTGCTCATGTTGCAAGTTTCACCATAAGCCAGTTTCATTCACTACTTCCTGATATCAGTACAATCATGTTTTCTGTTTCCATTATTCCTGACACAAACACATATAACACATATAACAATGCTGGCAGATAGCAAACAACACAGAATGGAAACGTTCTGGCAAACTAAACAGGACCAATGCACAGACTTGCATGCTGACATGTGGTCATTCATAGTTTTAAATTCTTAGCATGGCTCCTGAAATAATTTTGGTCTCAAGCAGCATTCTCAGAGACTATGCCCAGGCACAGTTTTATGCTATCATGGGCCAGAGACTCTTCCCCAAAAGCAAATCCCCAAAAGCAGTTGCTACAGTTTGGAACAAAAGAGAATTTATCTGTACAGAAATAAGCTGTGCCCAGGCAGATGGCAGCGGGGCCAAAGAATAGTTTGTGATGCATTTTCTTTATTAGCACCTACACAATAAATAACATGCATTCCCCATGTAACTACATCTATTTGGATTCTGCAACCTTGCTCTTAGCTTTGCAGGGTGGTAAGTGATGTTTAACAATTCAGAAGCCAGCATGATTTATGTACTACTGCAAAGGCTTTGTGTATTTTTAACTAAGAAAAGTGGATGATTAAAATCAACATAATTCTTTATTAAGGCAATGCTTTGTGATAACATTTCTTTCATAAAACTGTTCTGTGGAAGTCATAAACGATTCTGTACAAATTATGTCAAACTCTGCCTAATTCCCAGAAGCGTTTAAAAATGAATTGATGCAGGAGGCATGCTCCAGCCAGAGTATTGCATGTCGTTTGTTTCGTGACATTCACGGCTGAAGCTAAAACCCTGAATGTCAGAGAGACATTCAGGATTATGTGCAGTACTGTCTGCAGAGAGTGTTTGACCTTCACCGTGGTACTTGCTGGGGGCATTCTAGTCTCCTGAAGGCTCATAGGAGGCCACAGGTATCTGTGGCCTGTTTTGGCAGAACATAAAATTTAGCGCTGAGAAATTTTCACTTCAGAGAGAGCCTGCAAAGCAATTACAAAGCAAATTTTTCGGCACAAAATACCAGGTGATATTTAAGTTACTGGATCTTCCAGTTTCCGTAGTGTCAAAAAAGTGAGGATCTACCTTGGCTGACCTAGTGGATTTTGGATTAAGTTCTATAGAAGAAGTCCAAAGATGGTGCAAATTTCCTGAAAACCCCTTACCTTATCTGCTAAACTCATAGTTATGCATATGTCCTTTTAATGAATGTGTGCTCATTGTGTTTGTCAGTACTACCTTACCTGGAACCACCCAGACAGAAAAAAGTTTCATATGCTCTTCAGCTATAGACTGTTTATTATATATTCTTCTCTGCTTAATTTATTATTTTCTATGATTTTTTTTATATTTCATGGGACAATGTCAACTTTAAAGTTAAAAATTTATTGGTAAGAACCATGGTATTTCAGGTTTTGATGGTTCATAATCCTGTCAATAACTTTTACTGTCTCAAACCCTAAATCATGTCTGAAGATGTAAGAGTTCATGAGATCCTTTGGATTACCCTCATAACATTTTCCATCAAGACAACTAATGTTTAATGTCTTTTGGAAATGCATAGAGATCCAATTATGTCAGAGTTTCATAAAACAAAATTTTAAAAAATCCCATTTTTCTTCTTAAAAGGGTAAAAGCAAATTTTTTAAAAATAAATAAATAAATATTGTAAAAAAAAGAAGGAAAAAAGGAATTACAAAGTACTTGTTCTAGTCCTTTGACTCAAATGTAAAGAAATTGAAAGAATCTGTTTTCAGTTAATTTTAACTTCTTGTATTGCTCTCCTAAAGAATCAATATTTATTGTTCAAGAAAATGGTAACTGAACTCAAAGTGGTGCCATTTATGAATCTGCATCATGTTCTGAAAGGCTAGCACGCCTTAGTAGATCATCACTTACTTATCTTTATCTGGTCACTCCAGGAATATAATAATGAAAGATATTAACCTATTCCCGCTCTTAATATATTTAAGCCTATTTCCTACTTGGAGTATACCCCTATTTGAAAAACAAAATAAAAACCTTTTTGAGTGCCTTGTGCTAAAGTTTCTTTTTTATCCTGACCGATAAAGGTGATTAAAAAAAATATTTTGTCTCTTCAGTTTTACCTTTATTATAAAACAGACAGCAAACGTATAATTTGTTCTGGTGTAGTAGCTCAAAAGAAAATATATCAATGGTCTCAGTCACAATACACAGTATTTGCTTGAACTCCACTTCCCATTCTCCACTTCCATTTTCTCCAGAAAAAAAGGATTAAGCATTACAGTGTTAACACACATCTAAACACAATTTTGTCCTTGGAACTATTGCAGAGCATCATGGTTAAATCGAACCCTTTCCTAACTGACATTGCTACAGCCTAGGTCTCTGCAGTTGTAAGAGTTGGTAAGCATGCAGGTAAACTCAGATGACCAAACCACTGCTAAGGTGTAGCCTTCCCCTGTCAGGGCTTTCCGAGGGGTGAATGTGCCCCTGCACTCCCCAGGGAACGGCTGAGGGAAACGGAGGATGGAGAAGGTGCTGGCGGCTCTCCATGGTTACATATAATATAAGTTTATTCACTCCAGAGGCAACAGGCCACCTGGAGGGTCCAAGCTTATGTGGGATACCCAGGGAAAGAGCCCTTCCCATTTCCGGCCCCTGGTTCTTATAAGGGCTCCAGCCAATGGGAAAGGAGGACAAGGGAAGGGACAAACCATCTGGGGCGAGGGGTAGGGCACATCATAACAGGATATACCATGTAACAGAACAATAATATACAGTGAGAAATACATGCTAATCACACATTGCAACACTAAGGTGTTAAGGAGAAGTTTATTCCAAAGTTGAAAACCCTAAATACAATGTTAAATCATGCAGCAGGTGAAAGAGCCACCCCAAGAGGCCTGTTCCATTGCTTTTATAACAACACCTTTCTCTTGCACACAACTTCAAAGCGATAATCTCTTCTGTGCTTTATGGTTTCTTTCTTTTCCCAAGAGACCTCAGGGAAGTGAGAGAACATTTATCTCTTCTTGCAACACAGGAGCTAACTTCTCAAAACAGACAGGCAAACAGTAAGTAGTACTGTTCGTGGTAAAGAATTTTCTCCCACACTGTTTTTCCTAGGCCTAGTTTTCCTAGCAGTAAAACCTTCTTGAGCAAAACTCTTTTTCCCTCCTCAAATAAGTCTTACATGTTTACCCTTCTTCCTCTACAACACTCTTTTCTCCAAACCTAGTCTGAGATACCTTGATGCCTGGTTTTCACAGCCAACAATGGCAGAGACCACACTTGTCTCCAGGGTTTCCAAGCCATATATGGATAGAACTACAATTGGCAGTTCTCAAAATATGCCTAAATGTCTTGCTTGCAAATAAAGCCTTTCTATAATAACATAAAGAAATCTGGACGTTGCTTTTCTACATGCTGCTGTAATATTTTTATAGGAATCGAAGAATCAATAATGAAATTTTTTGTGCTACATTTCTTGGAAAAGTGGAGTTTGCCTTTCAAGTTACCTATTTGGATAAACAGACAGAAAGAGTGAGAAATGTAGGGTTTGGAAAGAGCCATAAAAGCCATTTGTATGGTTTGATGTTTTAGTATACATATAAGCTGAAGCATTGCCATCTTAAAAATGACACGTATCTCCTAGCAATTTCTCTCCAAGGAGCATCCCTAACCATACCCATTTCTACTTTCAAAAGAAGCTGGATTTCTACCTATAAATTTTCTTATTAATGATACATTATAAAGCTATCTGAACCAATTAATACACATAGCATGTTTTTACAGTGGAAAAATCACCAGAGAATGTCAGATTACCCTTTTGTAGTGTTCTGTGGCAAGACCTTCAAATGTCCCACTAATGGGATGCAAAATGTGTGTTTAATTGTATATTTTCCTTTTCCACTGTACAAGGGAAGTACTTTTTGGCTAGAGTATGTGAATATATAACTCTCAAATGCATCATGTGCTGCCAGCAGGAAATTTACAACTCATGCTTCCTTATCTGCAAATAGCACGCTCCCATTATGGAATAGGTCAAGCATTCTTTTTGCCTAAACCACATAAGACTGCATTTAAGGGCTGTTCTAGGGCTTAAGAGGTTCTTGACAAAGGACTAATGTAAGTAGTAAAAAGTTCAAAATATTTAAAGGGAGGAGGAAACTTAAGAAAAAATCTTCCTTTGGTTTATTCATCAATATACATCTTGAAAAATTATAATGAAGCCAGAAAATTTCTCTGGAATGATACCAGATGAATTGTAAACTAAATGAAACAAATATCTTGGAAGAAAAGAGCAGCAAAGAAAATGAAATACACTTAAGGATGATTGAAAGGAAAACTTCACAAGATGAAATGATTCAAAAAACCCCAGAACAATTAGGTCACAGGTTAGATAAAATAATAATCAGAAAGATGATAAACCTATCTACCTAAAACTTATAAAAACACGTCGTTAATGTAAGCTCATATTTTAGTAGTTATAGCAGTCTTCAAAAGTTGAGACAAGACTTAAAATCTGCTGCAGTTATCCACTCATGCTGATTTCATCTGACTTCCCTGTGTTCTGTGGAAGCCTCTGTTCAGAGTAACCTGACTCTTTCAGGCCACTCCACAGCAAGACTTTGCTCCTTCCCTCTCATGGCACGTCTAGAAAATTTGTACTAAAAAGCATTTAATGTAATTATTAAGGATATGGACTCGAAGTCAAAGGTATTTGGTTGCCTAACTACCAAAAACTTTTGAAAGTTAGGATACTAAAATCAGTAAGAAGTTTGGATCCAAATCCCTGAATTGGCAGCTTCAGGAACGTTACAGAGCTTCCTAAGCATTGTGTGATTTATTTTTCTAAACTGAAGCATTGATAAAAAAATTCACATCTTTACTTTGCATCTCAAATTACTTCTTTAGCTTACTAACAGATGATTGAATAGTCAGAAGAGTGTCAAAAATTATTATTCTCCATGAGGGTGTCAGAAGGTATCTGTTGCCTATGCTAGGTATCAGAAGTTATATCATAGTCAATTAAGAATTAAGCTATAACAGTAATAAAGCTTGGGGAGTTACTCAGTTAATACAAAAATTATTTCAGATACTGTAAAGTATCTGTGTCTGCATCCAGCCCAGTCACCAGCTGCTGCTCCAGAGAGGTAGAAATCATCTGTAACATTGTGATATGTCAGCCTTATGCATATATCCTGAATACTCATCTGAAATGTCACAAGACAGCAGTATTTGAGTAAACAAATCCCACCTTAGATGCTAAAGCTCAGATAAATTGCTCTCTAATCTGCATTAATTCCATTGACTGAGTCTCCACTGAATATAATGAAAGACCTGAAAATTTGTGTGCTTGTGGATGTCTACATACAGACACTCAGTCCCACTGTCTTAATTTCCTGATGAATTCTATTCTAGCTGGCCATAGTGACATCTAACTGAAAATATAGTAACTTAACATCACCAATTTCTGGACTCTGATGAATAGTGATTAATATTTGAGGAGCTTTGGCTCTCTTTAGAAGGAAAGAATCTATACCTGTGAATTATATTTATAATCAGTATTACTATCTGATTAAAAGTTTACAACCATAAACTTTGAAGTTTTGCTAGCCCAGAGAATCAGAAAGAAGAAATCTATCATAATTACAATAATGGAAAAAAGATATGGAGCAACAGAAAACAAATAGGATAAAAATAGATGAATGAAAAGAAAAAATGGTGGTTGGGTAAAAACAAGATAAAAAGAACAATAAGAGCTATTCATAGGAACCTGGACAAAGTTACATTTCATCAATTCCTCATATCCGTTCACGCTTTTCCCACTTTGTCTTCATAAAGCATTAACTTCTTGAAGACAATACATTAGGCCTCACCATGTTCCCATTATAGCAAGTAGTAAAACTCCCATCAATTTTCATAGATCAAGGGAAAATCTCAAGTTTATTTTATTGAACAGACAGATTTGTGGATATATTGCAAAAAAAAAAGAGAAGTTGGAAATCACACTAACCTAGTTTCTGCTAGCCTCTACCTTTTTTCCTCCTTAGAAATTCTGTTGTTCCAAGTCCTGTTCTATTTTGTTTTCCTTCCTGGAGAATTAATCAAATTGTTAAATAGTTTCTTTCAAAGTAGAGCAGGCAAATAATTAAGGAAAATGCTCCAAGATCCATTTTATTGATATGAGCAACCATTTGTATATTTTCCTCAAAAGAGATATTTCAAAGGCAACCCACAAAATAGAAGCTTTCTTAAACAATTTAATTATCTTTTTAAGTATAAATATAATGCATGATTGTGGTCTATTTATTTTGAAACCAGGAAAAATAAAGGATATATGATGTACTTTCTATAATAAACAGTTTGCTAATTCCTTAGTGGAAAGCAATCCTTAATCAGTTTTGCATAGTGGTTTTTGATTGCCTTCTAATAAATGTCCCAAAGTGCAGAACTTACTTAAGGCATGTTGGCACAGAGTTCTTTCTTTCGGAAAGAGTCATAGGTATCTGCTATTGTAATGGTAGTTTGAAAAGAAGGCACTGCAAAATTTTCACCAAGTTAATGCTGCATACTTGTATTGTGTAAAAACTAATTAGTTCATTGTTTGTGCTGGGCACCTTCAAGAGCCAAAATGGATTTATTTCTCTGCCTTGTCTTCTGAAAAACTTTGGAAGGAATCTAGGGAAAAGGAGGAACTTCAGAATCACTGAAGACTGACAAAAGTAGAAATGGGGTACAATACAATTTCAGATTACTTGTTTTGTTCACATTTATGTCACCAGATTTGGAGTAAGGATTTACCTTTTACTGGTTGGTAAAGACAAAGACTGGATTTGAGCTAAAAGGAAAAATTAGTGACCTGCTTCCTAAGAAGGAGTATGTGACTTACCTATCTCCTCAAAGATTAGTTTAACTAATCCCTTTCCATAGTAGAAAGGTACTGCTGATGAATTTGACCTCATCTTCTTCCTGAGAAGTTCTTACTGTTCTGTTGCAAGACTTATACTTACTGAACATCTTGTGGACATTTTTTGTCTGTGGATGTGAGCATATGAAATGATGGAGTGTTCAGTGCATCCTTCTGAACCAGACAAACCTAATGATTTATGTGGCCTATTACTAGTAACCAAGATTTTTCAAGCTATAGATATAACCTTTGATCACATATACAAAAGTTCATCAAGTGAAGACATGGGAAATAGCTAGGAATTCACACAGTAAATTTTTTGTTTGTTTAATCACATAATATGAAAGTATTTGCTTGAACTACACGTAACAAAACCGTGGTTTGAGCTCTGTTTTTCCTTTGTATAGCTGAGCAATGAGAAAAGAAATTACAAAACCGAAGTACAGAAGTGAGTGGGCAGGCACCTCAACTAGTATAGCACTCCAAAGTATACTGTATTATGTAAGCTTAGTATTTAGACTTTTTTTTTTTTTAACTTAAACTGTTTTGCAGTGATTGGAAAACCTACTACAATATCCTCTATTCCTGAATTTCCTCAGGCATATAACTGCAATCTCTCTATATTCTCTATATACATTCGAACATTATTCTCCCTGGAGATTCCTGTGGGAAATATTCTTTTCTCTTTTTACTTCAATCAAAATCATCACCCACGGCATATCGATTACAGACATGAAAAAATAACTCTCCACAAACCTAACTAAACAGCAAAAAAGGTAAGAACCACAGGAACATTTTGTTGGTGTGCAGAATTTGCTGCTTCATAGGAAGTTCTCAGGAGAAGCAAACTAAAACCTTAGGATGAAAATACTAAAATTTACTTTAGACTGTTCAGCAAAACAGATTTCCCACATAAAATAAGGAAATGCATAAAGTAAATTAAATATTAAAGAGTTAGTAAAGAACTATAAAAGCACAATAATAAACAATTTCAAATGGAAAACAACTTCAAAAATGTGTTATTTGCAGGTTGACTTATTAGTGCATTTAAAAATGAATGTTTTTCTACACAACACTCAACAAGAATAATTTATTAACTTTATGTCTTCATAGCTAGCCTTGGAAAATGATGTGATTGACACAGAACACTATTTATTAAATGGTGTAGGACCTCTCTAGCTAATATCTAATCGTCTTCACTGGTCAAAAACGTGCTGTCACAGCACCATCTGGCTAAGAATTAGAAAGGTATCAAACAAAGAAAATCCAGTTCTTCAGAGCAGGCTTTCATTTGTTTTAAATATTCATATGTGAATACGCTTTTCTTCACCTTTATTCCTAGATGCAACAGTTAAACGACATCAAATCCAGCCTAAAATTTCAAAGTGATTATTTTCAGAATCATTCATTACCTTGTTCATGAACTTTAGGACCAACACCTGAATTTCAGGTGGCTAAGTTTTAGGTATTTGAGGGTCTTTTTCTGCCAAACTTTTGTTTGGTTGGGGTTTTTTCCTAATTTTTTATTTTTAAGAAGAAATAATCTGGGCAATCTATTATGGGACATGATGGAACTTATCATTGCAGTGGCAGTGGCAAGAGATAAGTCAGCAAAGTGAGAAATGCATCTCCCTTGAAGAAATAGTTTCTGATCATTTCCTGAGCTACCCAGCTTTGGGAGTCTTCGTCTTTTCCTGATGGAAAGGGTAAATCAATTTAGTAGGTTATAGAGTTAGTTAGTTTTGTAGCCCTTGTGCAATATCAAGATAATATTTTTGAACAGTCATTTGAGAAGATGGTATTTTGACACTCTTAGTTAAGTCATTCAGGAAAGACCTTTGGCATTCATACATTATATCCCTGTATTGAATTAAAATGTTTTCAGAAATGCCAAGAGATGGATCTGTGTTCTGAACCTGTGCAAGGAATGGGAAGCACTTGATGCAACACAGTGGGCCATGCAGGTGACTGTCTTGATGCCAGTACACATAAAGCCACTCTCTTAAGGAGGTGAAGTAAATTTTACACAGTAAGTAGGATAACTGGCAAGAAATTTCTCAATGAAAGGTAAAAGAACCTTCCTTTGTCTTTTATATAGCTGTCTCTTTAAGAGAAGCCACAAAGCAATCTCATGGACCCACGGGTGTGTTTCCTAAGAAAAATATTAAAATACCACAAAAACTACTTGGGGAAAACAAATTAAGAAGCTATATAAGAATCTCAAAGTTCTGATTAAAGAACGTATGCTGACTATTCTGCATAACTACCTTATGCTCTGCAGGATGGCACAAAGATATCTTAGAAGGAAGGAAGTAGTCATTAAAATAACAAAATCTACATTGCTATGAATGGAATTGCTAGAATTCGAAGCACATCAAAACAAACAAGATACTAAGCCTTGTAACTAATTACTGATTTATAAGGTTGTATCTTAAAAATGTCACTTAGATTTTTGTCCGAAGAAAAACATGAAGAGGAATAGTCTGACAATATTTTGTTAGATTGCATGTCTTTTTAAATTATATATTTTGACTTCACATTTTTTTCCCCATCTCTTCAGTTCATGAGTGTCTTTATGAGTGTAACAGGTTGATCTCAGCTGGATGCCAAGTGCCCTCCCAGTTACTCTGTCTCCCTTTTTCCCAGCCAGGCAGGGGGAAGAGAATAAGATGA
>WEIV01013041.1:1945-19042 GCA_013390005.1 Calyptomena viridis | reverse complement strand
TATCAAAACTGTTATCTAGGAAAAAAAATCCATTGTAAAAATAAGAATACAGAAACTCAGCTGATATAAATCATGACTAGTTACTGCCTTCACTGGTTTCTTCTGGTTGGGAATCAGTTTCAGATTCATTAGCTGTACTGTGGAAAATCTTGAAAAGAAACTTCCAAGAGTATTGAAACTAAGAAAGTCCTTTTAGTATGACTGATTAACAATTTCAAACTCTACAGTTTGAGCTGTCACAACTGTAGTCATGCTACCCTAGTTGTCCATATACAACAGAAAGCAGTCCTATTCCCATTGCAGTGCTACCTGCTGATTCACTTGGTTTTAGCATGAAATGCTTCTAGTGCTGTCATGGGGGAATAAATTTTCATCTGGTTAATATAGCATTTATCCTGAAATCAAGTGCTTTTCCTCATACCAGTTGCCTATAGCTGTGAGAAATACCACTGTGGTGTAATTTTTGCAGTCAGTTGTGTTCTGTCAGTTTTTGCAGTCAGTTGTATTTCAGTGCCTCCCACTGATATTAGCCTCCATAAGGTTCCTACGTTTAGTTACATCTTTAGCACATCCATGGAGTTTAAAGAGCTCTGTGGGATTAGATTATCTGAAGAATCTATATAGTTTGAAAAGTATACACTTTCAAGATTATTAATTCTGTTTCTTAAAATAAAAAGTGATATGCTCATAAAAAGTAAAGGGATAGTTACATTCAAGTTCCTTTGTCCTGTTACTTTGAGAATATTGATCTTAATGAGACAAATATTGTCTTTGAGTATCTCTATTATATTCGCTTAGTAACAAAACAAAATATGTAGCAGGTATAAACTCAGGTATAGGATGTTTTACAGAACACTAAGGGTATAAAATCAGTTCTCTGGCAGGTTATGTTTAAAAATTAATTAAAAGGTAATTATTACACCTCATCCTTTTGTTGACTAACATGCTCTGTCATGTAGAAAACTTACAAACATTTATAAAAGGTAATAGTTAGTATAATCCTATTCCTATAATATTAAAATTAAAACTAAAGGGATCTTTATCACGACATAACTAATAATTGCGTGATTGAAAGTGTTTGGGAGAAGAAGAAAACATTACTTAAAGGAACTGTCAGGAGAAATCCTATAGTTTCCTTCTGTATCAGAGCTTCAAGTCAGTAAAAAGGCTAAGCTTGAAATATGTGATGGCTTTGTCTGGAGTAGAGTTAATTTTCCTCACAGTGGCTACTACGGGGCTATGTTTTGGATTTGTGCTGAACACAGTGTGGATAACGTGGGGATGATTGTGTTATTGCCGAGCAGGACTTACACAGAGCCAAGGCCTTTTCTACTCTTCCTGCTACCATTCTAGCAGGGAAGTTGGGGATGCATGGGAGGCTGGGAGGAGACACAGCCAGGACAGGTGACCCAAGCTGACCAAAGCGATATTACATGTGATGCAACATCGTGTTAAGTATATCAACTGAGGGGAAGAAGGAAGAAAGGAGGGGAAGTGTTTGCAGTGATGGTGTTTGTTTTCCCTAGTCAATGTCTGATGGATCTCTGCTCTCCTGAAGATGGCTTAACACCTGCCTGCCCATGGGAATTAGTGAATTAATTCCTTGTTTTCCTTTGCTTATGTGTGTGGCTTTTGCTTTCCCTATTAAAGTGTCTTTATCTCAACCCACAAGTTTCCTAGTTTTTACCTTTCTGATGCTCTCCCTCATCCTGCTGATGGGTGAATGAGTAGCTGTGTGAGGCTTGTCTGCTGGCTGGGATTAAACCACAACATAATACAAAGGCTGGAATACACTTACGGGTTTATTTCAAAATAAGAAAAATGTTTAGCTCAGAACACATCTTGCATCAATGTGTTACAGGATCTAGAAGTTTATAACTGAAATTCTGATCACATTTTTTAAAGCTTTTTGTTCCAGGTTGGTAACTTGGTGAGTTGCCTGGAAACCTGGTTAAAGGAAATTTTTTTAAATAGGAAAAGAACATGGATTTCATTAAAAACTAGAATTAAGGTTAAGTGAAGTTATCATACTTGATGGAATAATTGAAAGGCTCCATGGATTTCCTTCTGAAGAGGCACTATGTGAGATTCTGTTCACCTGAATGAGGACAGAGCACCGAAAACTCTCTTTAGTTCCACTTATAGCAGCATACTCTGGTTTTCAGCATCAGTTGAAGTCACCCAGTTATATGAAGAATTTCCCTGCCCACTCTAAGGATTTCCAAGGTCTCTGCTCAGTCACCCATGTGCAGAAGTGGTCCCTGCTCTTAGGAATGTGCTTTGAGTAAAGGATGAAAGAAAACAGGTAAGATCCCTGAAGGGGAGACATTTATCTTTCCTGAGTGTAAATGAATGTCCTAAACTTTAAAACTAGGACCAGACTCCCTTTCACTTCTGTGACTGCTGCAGCACGGGTGTTCAGAGCACTGGTGGCATTGCAACCTCCAAGGCAGGACAGGGCCATTTCACACCTGCTCTCCTCCCACATCCGATACTCTAATCACAGAGACTTGTCTTCTATGGTGCGTCATTGCAGGCAAGAAACAACCTAGTAGGTGAAGAGGAACACAAAATTTGTTAATTTCCTACTGTCTGGTAAAGAGAGATAGGTATCTGTTTTTAGCAAGTTAGATCATCCTCTGAGGGTCTCTGCATTTAGTAGGCAGAGAAAATTAAAAGACTAGCCAGATTGTAGGAGGTGGATCTTCCTCTATGAGTCTTCAAAGATAATGACCACTCTTCGTAGAACATTTTGAAGAACAGGATGTTGTCCCATTACCTTCTCAGAAGTCAGATATCAAACTTTGAAGTTGAGAATGGCTATTTATGTCAGACTTACTTCAATTAATTTTCTGTAAATGTAATCCAGTTGTTCGAAAATGAGTTTGGTGAATACCTCCTTGCAAAATCATACTAAATTTTTGTTTTCTTCCATTGCACTCTTTGATAAAATCTTTGGCATGACAATATTTAAAAATACCTCTTTTGTTTTCATTATTGGTCAGTTTTAAATATTAGAATTAGTATCCTGGGTTTCTTCTAGTTCCCGTTATGACACACGTTTGTTTCACGACAACTAGACTATCTGGAAAAGAAGCTTCCATTTCATATTGATCCACCGTGCTTATAAAACAATTTTTTACTCCTGTACTGCAAAGGAACTAACTTTAATGGGAGAGTAAACCTAATAAAACTTTACACAATGGAATAGATCTCTAATACTTTCAGCATAACTGTTTACACTGCCACTATCTAAAGCAAATGCTTCTTGACCCATTTTGACTCTTTCAGTATTGCGTTATATTGAACATAACACTTACAGGCCGAGTTAATTTGGTGAAGGTGAATTTCCCCTGAACATCTTGGTTGCCAGGAAGCTACTTTTCAGGTCAGTAGTTTTGTAAATACAGCTCTGAAAGGTATGGCTGGTTGTGGAGGTACTAATTCCTAAAACTGCTTCTTGTGAAAACCATACATGTGCAGTACCATAACAGTAACATACAATGAACACATTGTGGTGGATTCCAGAACAAAACCCATGTTCTGCTCCTGCTAAAAGATTCACACACACCAGGAGGGCTCGTTTTTCTGATGATTCACCTCAGGCCAGAGTTTAGCCAATTGTCTAGTAACAAGCCTGCAGTCCCAAAACACATTCAATGCTGATAATGTTAAGAATAATTCCTCTATCTTTGGTGTCCTATACTCTGCCTTTGTTTACCTCTGCCGACATCCTTTTAGATCTCCTTTTGCTCCCTTTTTCTTCCTCTATCTGTTGCTTTCCTGAGTCTGTAACTCCTGGGTTTTTTTCATGCTGAAGACCTGTTCATTGTGTCTTTAAGTAATCTGAAGGCCTAACAGACTATCTTTCTTAAAATTCATAGCTCCCACTCTTTCTCCAAAATTCAGTGTTGTTCCTTATCCAGCAATGATGTTTTACACTTTGTACTACTTTGGGCTTTCCAATAGAATTAGGTATCTTTTTGTTTCAGGCTTTTCCTTTAATCTAGACACCAGATATGAAAAATTTCAGTCTAAATAGTCTAGATATGAGTTGCATTCCAGCATAACTTTCAGGATGCTTAGTTCATTCAGTCTGTCATCAAGCTTCAATCTGCGTAATTTCATACAACTTGTGTCATAGGTTACCCAGTTTAAGGTGCTAATTCTACTAGCAGTAGGAGAAAGAATGTCAACTAAGGATATATTGTCAATTCATCAACACAAATATAATGTAAAATGTATAAGCAACCTTGTGTGTGTGATTATTTTTCAAAATGTTTTAAAAATCCTTAATGAGTATCCAATGCTTTATCTCTATGGAAAATGAAAAATGCTTAAACAAATAACTAAAATTCACACATCTGAAAGTTAATACATTGTATAGTAAAAAGTAGATTGAAAAGTAACTTTCAACTTTTTACCCAGCAATTTTTCCAAGCATTCCAGTTTCACATATGCAAACTTCCAAGTTACATTTTAATTGCCACATAATTGAGAAACAATGGATCTTTTCAGGAGAGAACAAAAGAGACACAGAGGGAAAAAGTGTTTGTATCCTATTGGAGGATTTTACAAAGGAAAATATAAATTTTAAATTAATGACACAATAAGTATTATCTGGTGCCAAAGTAATATATATACTTAGAATACATCCTTTATAACAATTCTTCCGTGTCCATGCTAGAAGCATAATTTACATCATAGCAAGTGCATTAATCTCCCTTTGA
Organism: Calyptomena viridis; assembly: GCA_013390005.1. Taxonomy (NCBI): domain Eukaryota; kingdom Metazoa; phylum Chordata; class Aves; order Passeriformes; family Eurylaimidae; genus Calyptomena; species Calyptomena viridis. Next base: position 14,312 of record WEIV01013041.1, on the reverse strand, counting down.
ACCTGAATAAAGATGCACCAATGGGTATGATATATTCCTGCATATAGAGCCGTTTATGCTTTTGCAATCGTCCTGTTAATTTTGAAAAATAAAAAATAATACTCAATTTAAATTTCTCTACACATAAACAAAGAATTAAATAATATAATGCTAAATATGCACTAATAAGTAAAAATCAGAAATAATNCAGTTAAAATGAAAAAAAAAAGCTGCAATTGTGTGTTTGTGTAAAATACTTAAACTTATTTATATTTTTCTTCCTATGGTCTGGTGTAAAGGAGTACAGAGAGGATGTTTCATACAAATCTCTATTACGACAATTAAGAAAACTTTAGAGCTTCAGGTAGTTCAGATAAACTTGGATATGTAATGGAATCATGAATTAAAAGCCTGTGAGCATTGGAATTTTTATTTTAAACAAGCTGAAGTTCCAGTTATCCCTGCAGTTTAATATATAGGGTGGTTTTTCTCCTTTATTTATTAACTTTGCCTCTAGACAAAGTCTCTTTATCTATTTTTTTTCATATCTTGGGATCAAGTACACAACTTTCATTAGACATATGCAAAACCCATTTTTTTGTAGTTTATGCCATAAAAAAACCAGAGTGAAATTCACAGAAAACATGCATTTTCCTCATTCATCCAGAGACCCTGAAAATTCAAAAATGTACACACTAGCAAGTAATGCACAGAAGCAGATGGCAGAACACTTGTAATTTCCCATCTGCATGTACCCATCACTGCATATGCTGATTCTACAGGAGATGCAGAGGGACACATGTATGCAGCCAGAATTAAGCCATCAAGAAAGATATAGTAATGCACTTACAAAAATAACAATTCTGTGATAATTGCTTTATAAAACTATCATCAGTTGTTTGAACTCTTTCATGATAAACACCTAGTTCTCAGCATGAGGAAGAACAAAAGATATAATTGTAGGAGCCGATAAAGCTCAGAGGGAAGAATAGTTACAAGATTAGTATTCAAAAACGTATGCATCACTAGATGGAATAACAAATAATGAGTCATTCCTAAAAGTTACAGAGTTTACAGAAGATAAAGGCCTGGGGTGTTACCTAAAGATGCTTCCATGGCATGCGATACACCCTTTTTTTCAGTCTCAGGCAACTTCAGCTTCTCAGTTGGAATCACAGAATTCTGATGAATTTTAATTTCAAACAATGAAGCCCATATTATCTCTGAATCTGTCTGTGGGACATCATTTAAGATTGTGTCTTTCCACAGGGAGTTTTAGTATTTGCTGTCACTCATAATGATGCCGTCATTCCCACTTTGAGCATGTGAGGCATAATTAGCACTTCTTAGTCATGCATATCCTCTGGTCTGCCACCATTCTGCTTTACAGTGCACTGTTTTCCTTTTACAATTGACTGCACAAACAAAGAAGTATTATCTTTTTGCTTTGGGTGTAGGGTTTACTAGCAGTGCGACACTCCGGCAATGATTATATGTACTGCATCTCCTTTCTCTGTCAAGAATCTACAATGTCAGTTGAAAAACATCATAATTTCTTGTTGACTGACAGGTTAATTCCTTCTCAGAATAATACTAAAAGGCAATTATCAGTCAGTGTTAGCCACATGTCTACATAGAGTGTCAGTGATGCTCAACGCAGAGGTCAAGCTCGCGTGTCTTTAAAAGCTTGATCCATACTGCATACAGTTAAATCAACTCATGACCAGTTAGACAGTTTATTCAAAGTTGTACTTTTTGTAACCGTGTTAGATTTGTAAGAATGAACAAGCTCTCTATTGTCAAAGTGAACGAACTATCTTCTGATGACACTTTCAAAAAACTCAAACATACTAATAATACAAAAATATTATGTTTCTGCATTTTATATTGACTGTTTCAGTTTTTCATTTAGAACTGCTTCTTTAAAAATAAATCATGTTTCAATACGTAGCTCAAAAATACAATATGCCTAAATCACTTTCATATTATTTCTACCTGAGAAACACTTTTTGATCAAATCAAAATTGATTGTTTTCTAATAAAAATGTTAACCTTTTCTTTTTTCTTTTTTTTTTTTCCCTTCGGTTTGGAATAAAATTTTAGAAAAGGTATTAGGGAAATGACAGTGCTCAGAAAGATTTACTGTTTCTATTCATATGTAAAACTGATGCCTTGCTAGAGGCAAATTAATTGATTTTATAAGTTATTTTCATTATTTACCATTATAAATTTTCAGCTGCATATCCAGAAGGCTTTTAATATACACTGATGAGGAAATACAGAATAGCTTGTACAAAAATGTAGAAAATGTGAAAGTGGTAGAGTTCAATTTCAAAGTAGTCAAGTCCTATTTACTGTGACTCCAAGGTAAATTTATACACAGGAAATCACAGAGACCTTGTCTGCCACGTTTTTCAGCTAGATGCCTCTATGTACCTATCTCAGAGATGTCATAGGGGTACTGCTTTTGTTAGAAGAGGCACTTCTTGGCCTGTTTCTGTTAGGAAGTGAGCATTTCTATGGGCATGACCACATGTGTTATTTGAAGGTGAGAATGTGGGTATTTTAATGAGCCTCATCTGGTAGAATTAATCTTAGCATCACTGAAGAGAACATGATTATATCAATTGGTACTAAAACAGAATCTTCCTATAAAACTATTTTAAAACATAAGTGATGTTGATAATTTTGGAAAACATTGCTCAACCTTCACAAGTTTGCGATTTGTTCTGTATTTCAATGACATCTTCTATTAATTTACTGGAAATGAAGGATACTGCAATCATCCTAAGGCTCAGTACTGCGATGAAGAACTGCAAAGAGGGGCAGAAAAAACAAAAGTATGTACATAATGCACACATTTATGCACTTATGTCCATTTTTTACATATAAATATGTACATATTATTGCTTAGGCAAAATAAGAAGTTCTTACCTTGCTTAAGAGGATTAATTTTGAGTCTGTGGTTATCAGGACAAAATACTCCACTTTCACTCATCTCAAATGTATTTGTGATATTATGCAAAGGTTTTTTTTTAAAAGCACATTTTATAATACAACTTTTTTTGGGAAAAAAATTAAAAAGAATACTTGCTCACTATATAAACATTTGTGATGGGAAATAAAATTAAGCCTTCACTTCCTGATTTTGTCTTTCTCCTCAAAGTTTTGTTTTACTCCACTTCTTCATTAGATATGACACACACTCTCTCCCCACTCCTCACCCCACCCCGTCACTTTTCTTTAACAGTTCGGATATTTAACACTCCCTCTGAAGCTAATCAGAGTTTACATACCCCATGATATACAATGAACCCTCTGTGGAGTTCAGAAAGTGCATTCTATTGTTTTTATGTCGATTTTTAGACAGCTTCCTGGAGAAAATCCTTAGTCCAATAAATTTCTTAGTCACTTTGAAAAACATGTTTCATTTTGTTTTGTTTGGGACGTGTGGGGTTATTCTGGGTTTTTTCCTTGAAAAGATTTTTAAAGTCCTTGAATTTGCCCCTGGACCCAATAGCCATCTTTAATTCTCGTTTCTAATCCCTGAACAGTCTTAATCAAGTCTTCAGTAGTTTTAATTATTATTCAGCATCTTATTTAGGATTAAAAATTTTTTATGATTGTACGGTGAATACAGATGATGAAATACCTATTGTATAATCACAATTAAATGAATAATCCCTCCAACAAAATTTAGAACTATTTAAACTACCCAGGATTTAAGAAAGCTAAATGATTGGAAAGGAGATTTATAACTTGGCCAAACATCCTGAAAGTTAAAACAGATTTGTAAGCATTCTTAGGAAGAAAGTAATTGTTGAGAGAGACCAAACATGAAATCTATCAGGTTTGATGAACTATCTCAAATTGTGTCCAGTTCAAAGAGCAAGAGAAATAAGAACAAAGAGCAAGACAGTGTAGAAAAATCAGCATTTATACATAGGTCTCTTCCAGATCTTCAATATCAGAGCAACCATAAACCTTGAAGATCTCTGCAATAAAATTGTGATTAACTATAAAAATCCCTGGTACTCTTGTTATGAACCTGCAAATCCTTTTTTTTTTTTTTTTTGGTTAAGATTATATCTTCAGAAACTACAGTCTCCAGGAAGAGCAGGATAACTGGGTAGAAATTAAAAATTTAAATGCATAATAAAATCAGCAGTCATGAAAAATATGCACAAAAATACAGTGTCTCTAAATCTTCTTTTCCACAATGACCCAAATGTCACTTTATGAGGGTCATTCAGTAAATTATCACTAGGCTTACAAAAATCAAATATCTCACCTGCTCAATAAAATACGTCCTCATATTTTAACCCTATAAAAAGTTAATCAATTTGTGAGTCACTCTAAAGATGCTTGCAAATCAGCATCTTGGCAAAATAGCTGAAGAGAGAAAAAAAGATGAATTCAAAAGCATCATGTGATGCGCTCATATTCCTCTCAAAAGGGAAATATTTTTTATTTCCTATTACTAAGGCTGAAGAGACACATTCAACTCTGTACAAAAAGAGCTTTTGGTGCACCCTAATGCAAAAATTCCTGCTGCAGACTGCTCAGTAAGATTGATAGTTGTCGAGACCCATACAGAAGATCAAGATGGCCAGCACATTAATGCTGTTATCCAGCTATCTAGTTCCCCACCTAGACAGCTTACATTCGCACTCCTGTCAGTACAAGCTTCCATGGACCAAATGCATCACATGTTGCCTTTGCATGGACTTAGTGCTGTTTGCTCTTTGTTACAAGAATATAGACTGGCTTTTTTGAGAGATAACACTTCAGACTACAACAGTTCGGCTGCTTTCACTTGCAACATACTTTTCACATCTCAGTCTCTTTCCTAGCCCTTCCTTTTCTATCTGAGTAGTAGAATGCATTTGGATTTTCTGCATTACCTTATCCTTTCCTGGCTTTTCCATAACTATCTGAAAAGCAAGTATTGTATGAATTCTCTTTCAAAACTGCTTATTGTGTTTTTCTCTTTGAATTCATTTGGCATATTAAACTGCACTGATGCAAGCCCAGTGACAAGATAACTTGAGAGGGAGGTATTCCTATTCTGAAAAAGAAAATTCTCCAGTGTAAATATCTGAGTGTTTAACACAGATGATTAGGAAAATATGCTCTGAAATTCTCAGAACACACTTGAAAAAAGTCTTGTCTGTCAAGGGAGGAGTGGGAGGAGAAGCAAAAGAAAGGAATTAAACCATTCAGAACAGAGTTTCCTAGCAGGTGGTTTGATTTGTGCCACTTCAGCAAATAGAAAAAACAAACAAACAAGCAAAATATTACAATAGCACTCAAGGTGATTCATTAATTTATGTTTTCATTAATGTTTGAGGATGTCATTAAAACGTGAAAATTTTTCCATGTATTAGACATTAGCCATTGTATCACACTGGGATATAGCCTAGCATTGCCCTATGTCTTACTGGGAGTATGCTTAAAAACGTCCTGTGTTGTCTGTCATCAGTGTTCAGCGTGGGACTTCCTGCAAGTTTTCAAAGACAATAATGAAACCTGGGGATTGTATCCTTTTGAGCAAGTGAGTCATCAAAACATCACAGATGTTCATTACCATATGAATTTAGCACAATTTCTAAATTCCCAGACCACTGTTATCTCTGAATTTATCCTTTGCAGTGAATGGAGAAAAATTGTTATTTTATTTAGCTGAAGACTGCATTGTGATAAGCAAAGTGCTGGAAATTATCTTGTGAAATACAATGTAGCATCAGAATTTCTGGTAAGGAAAAGAACAAAAAATAATTCATATAAAAATAAAAATTAAAAAATATTTTTTTTTAGTAAAATAAAGAATGATAATTGCTGGCTGTTACCGACACAATGTATAATTTTTTCTGTNAGGAGAGGTTTAGTCTGGATACTAGAAAAAGATTCTTCACCTAGAGAGTGGTTGGGCACTGGAACAGGCTCCTGAGGGAAGTGGTCACAGCACCAAGCCTAACAGAGTTTGAGAAGTGTTTGGATAATACTCCCAGGCACATGGTGTGACTCTTGGAGATGGTCCTATGCAGGGCTGAGAGTTGGACTCCGATCCTTGTATATCTCTTCCAACTCAGCATATCCTATGATTCTGTGACACCATGTACGTGTTCCATTTGGTAGTGAAGATACCAAGGATGTTGTCTATGCAGTGTTTTGAAGGCACATTTTGCTCAATCTGAAAGCACCTGAGTTTATCCAATTCCAACACCAAAACTGCACAGGAGAGAGGAGCTTCTTAGAGAGGGTACAATGCTGTTCTAGCAGCTCCAGAAAAGAAACTCTGTTTAAAAATAATATACAGAAACACTTACTAACACTTATTAACCTATGGCCTCATGTTATTAGCACTGGCTCTTGAGCAGTTTTGACTGGAGCCAACCAGCACTTTCCTACAGACTTTCTGAAGACAGGTCAGTAGTTAGAATGAGTCACGGCAGTTCTCATTAATTAAGTAGAGATTCTGGTATCATGAACAATAGCTGTCCTGTGTCATCTAGCATAGCTAATGGCTGTGTTTAAATTAAAGCCATGATGCTTTAATAACCTCAAAAATACACTTCCCTTTTGGTTTGTCTGCTCCTCCTTCTGCATTATTTTTCTTTTAAGCCCAAGTAAGTTTTTTTCATTTTAACAAGTTCTCTATTTCTCTGTACTGAAGCCCATCGTGCCTTGATTTTGTTTATACCATTAAAATTTGTTTTCAAGTGTATTTCTGTGCTGGGTCTGTCTGAGCCCGCAGCAGTCTTAGCAGTGCTATGAGATAACACTCCACTGTTTTGACTGCTGTGAGGCAGAGGGGACATGAGCAGGCCAGGTGACCCAGACTGATCAAAGAGATATTCCAGATCATATGATATCAGCTCAGATATGAAGCCAAGGAAAGGAACAGAAGGGGCAGAGGCATTTGGTTGTTTCCAATGGGCACTCGCTGAGAAGACAAACCAACGTGTAGAGCCCTGCTTCTCAGGAATGACCTCGTGGAATGCAAAGTAGAGATTAGATTTTCTCTGCTTTGCTTTTTGCACACACAAACCTTTCGCTTATAGTAAACTGCCTTGTCTAAAACCCACAAGTCGTTGTCATCGTATTGGTGAGAGGGAAGAGGCGAGAGACTGTCCAGGCACTTGGTGTCCAGCCAAAGTCAACCTGTTACAATTTCAAATGCACATTTTAGACAAAGAAACAGGGAAAAAAAAGCATAGAATATGGTGTGGACGTTAGACAGTGATTTGATATTTTAGGAAATTCAAATTCAGAGAAGAAAGAAATCTGTATATAAGGCAAGAGGCATAAAAATACAGAATGAAAATGCAAATTATCCATTTGGGGCCCATAACTACATATAACTCTTTGTACAGGTAAGGCAGGGTGTGGGCAGCATTCAGGTGGCTGGAAATCTAAGCGCAGCACAGAGGAAGTCTTTTTATGAGTTCCAGCTACAGCTCAAAATGCACATTGTGATTTTGAAGAGTGGGTATGCTCATTATTATTACTAAATTGAGCTTCATATTTCTCTAAGAACTGGTGTAAAAAGAAAAGGGAAAGAAAATTCAGCTGATAAACACACCAGTGTAAAAAGAAACCAAAACATTTATCTGTATTATGAAACGATCCCTCTAGATGCAGTTACATGACTTTTTAATTAAAGGTCATTTGATATTTGATTTTAGTTCTAATGTTTACTAGGTCTTCATATACAAGATAGACATATTTGCTATGCTCTAACTTATCAGGACAAGCAAGCAATACCAATAGGTTTGAGGTTTCTTCCCAGTTTAAACTGGGTGAGATGAATCAAAATGCCACCTTTTGTAATCTCAAAGATCTGACATTAACTGAGGAACCTGTAGCCACTGGTTTTAATCACTAAATTAAAAAAAAAATTGTTCAGACAACCTTTTTCAATCACTTTCTAGTATGTTGACTTTGAAAGAAATTACAAAAACTACACAATCATCTTTTATGAGTGGGTGCAGGTGTGAGTGTGTGCATTTATTCTAAATTAAAATTTCCATTTTCTATCTGTAGAGGATTGAAAAGCTTTTGGTGTTATAGAGACCAATGGCATACACACAAGTGTGTGGTCACAAATCACATGGGATAATTCAACCTTCCCAATTAACTCTTCATTGAGGACCTAAATGAGATGGCACTGAATTAGATAACTCATGAGCTAATACATTAAAAAGGCAGAAGCCTTTGCAATTAATCAATTATTTAATAAGATGGCATTGGTTCATATGGCACAAAGCAATCAACATGCTAACCAGACTAACAGAATTATTTGATGTTAACTCAGTAAATATGATCATATTTACTTTGCATTTCTGCGTAACTAACTAGTACAGATGAAGCTGGAAGTTTGAGTGGCTGAACTACTTCAGTCAGACATCAACCCTTCATAAGACCTGAGAGTAAATAAGAGTGATGATCTTTATAACTCCCCTCCTGCCAACCTATAAGTTCAAATGTTGCTTGCTTTGTGCTTTATTTATGTTTGAAACACTTGTTCAGGCAAATAGCATGATCACAGATCCTTCAATACTTGGTGTAATTGGTAACAGCAGGTCAGCAAAATGGCTCACCCCAGCTGGTCTATATTGCTAATGAAACATCAGCATTATCACTTCTTTTCAATCCCCGGGGAATACAGTTGCCCACTACCCTCACATGTTGCAACCCTACCCTTTCCCTGCTTGATGAAAGACACTTCCATGACCTATTTCCATATGAAAGTATAGTTTCTTTTGTACTCTAGAAAATACAAAGTTAAATCCTAACCAGCTGAGGATCTGTCCCGTTTGCTTATTCTGTCTTAACTACTGCCTAGCACTCCTGCTGAGTCAAAATGCCTCATCAGTACCTCCTGCAGTGGGCTATGTCTTAAAGGCACATATTAATCGTTAATTAACAGATTATAATTTAAAAAATAAACTCCAAACAGCTCATTATAGTGACATTTAAATCACTCAATTCAGTTAAATAGGATGACAGTTTATTTAATAATGATCACAATGTTCCTCTATTGTGTTGCTTTTTCCCCGCTCTTTAGCAGCATTCTGATACAGAAAAAAAAAAAGATACTGTCGACAAATGCAATTCAAATGATCTCTTTATGAAACAAAATTAGTGCAAAATTATTTGACTTAGGCTAGTATTGTTTCTTGAAGGATGGGAGGGGTGGTTGTGAGAACAATCTGTTTCTTCTAGGAGCCAACTACACATGCCTTACTGTGTGAAATAGTAATAATTGCAAAAAATACCACTTTAGCTGAAAGAGGATTGTAGGATTCAGCTGACTTCACAATTTTAAGGGTATTTTTTCTTTTTAAGAACGATTGGTTGTTGTAAAATGTGAGGAGCAAACAACATTGCAGGGTCTATTTTTAAAGAATGAAGCATCCTTCTGTATGATCCCCAGATGAAAGCTGTCACTGTCTTCTGAATAAGTTTTATCCTCCTCCCCTTCAATGGCAAGTTTTTTGAAGCTGCAGAGGACTTCAAGCAATTCTTTATAATTCCCTAAATAAAGACATCAGAGTAGTGGCAGAAACCGTACATGAACAGGAATGGGCAGCTGTCTCTGAGAGGGGAAAGGGGGAAAAAGAAAAAAAGAAAAAAAAAACCCACGCCTACCAGCTTAGTTAAAAGCTGTGAAATGTTATTATTGAGTGTATGTCAATGTGATGTGTCCTTCCAGTTTTAAATGGTGCTTTAAAATGGTTCTTCAAGCAGAAGGTTTCTCATTTATGATATATTAGCCTAAGTCTATGAACTGTTCCGTGGAAAGAGTCTTACCAGTCCATCAAGGGTAATTAAAGGTGGAGAGTAAACTACAAAGATGAAGTGTAAATTGAATTGGGGGAAAATAACAAAGAAGAGAGGAAAAATAGGGAAGAGAAAAAAGAAAGAAAGGTTAAAAAATATATTTCATTTGGGAACATATAAAAAGACATCTATTGATAACATCCTAGTGAGAAGATTTTAAGCATGAGCAGAAATAAAAACTATGCCCTGAATTTTTATTCCATTTTATAGAACTGATGTAAAAGGATGAATGAGGCTGCAGAGTTAAGTGTTACATCACACATGCTTAATGTTGTCTTATTATTAGCTGAATAATGCATTCTACAAATAGCTTGGACATTTACTGCTAAAATCGTAACTCACTCCCCTTATTTTTTTGCTTGGATCAGTTTTATTGCTGGTCAAATAATGCATTCTTTTTGTGTAGTGCTGTTTCCTAAATAGCTATGCTAAGTATTCAGTCTGCTCTGTGGAACATAAAACTTCAACTTTGTATCTGCAGGTATTCATTATCACAGTCTTTAATTACAGGATCAGATAATATTTCTCAAATAGCACAGTCTAATATTACATTATTTGTTCTTGGATTTTTATCCCATTTTTTTTCTGGGAAAATTCTAAGACAATTGCAATAAATACAATGCAGTGGAAAATTTAAATTTTATTGTCATTTTTTGAAGCACTAAAGCTGTTAAAGACTAAAAAAAGTATTTGTGTTAAACAAAACATATTCTTTCTTTCCCGTCTTGGTTATCTTTCAAACTTGTCAAACATCTTGCATAAACCGTCTTCACTGAGAAAATAATAGCCAGTAATAAGGATAATCATAGTACCGAAAATATCATACTCAGAGAGAACAAACCTACAAAATTTCAATCTGAAAGCTGCAAGTTTCAGAAAAGTATGAGATGCTATAATGGATAGTAAAGGAAAATATCATTCATTTAACTAGAAAGTTGTGTACTTTCCTGTTATAACAAGAAGAAATTATCTTTGCTGTCTTTTGCCAACTATAGAGGAAATGTAAATTTTTTAAATATATTGAGAGATAAATTAATGAGTATTTATTTACCTAATGAGCAATTCTTCACAGTTTTCATACTTTCAAAATCATAATGAATGGAACTGGTTTTGTACCATTGGGATTTTTTATGTATTATGCTCCAAAACTTACTTCCAACTAAAACTTTAATCTTTTCAAGTCAAGATAGGGTCAAACAATAAATCATTATATTGTTCTTCATTTGTGATTCAGCAGTGGGTAAAAATTTTATTCCACTCCCATGGGAAATGACCTATTAAAACTTCTAGTTTCTTCTGATCTTAATAAAAAGCACAACACAATCAATAGTTGTGTTTTCATTGACCTCTAGCATCATTAATAATAACTATTTTGGAGGGTAAATAGAGTGAATATTTGTTACACGATGCAGCTTTACAGAGAAGCATTGATAATTTTCTCCTAAATGCTTGCTTGTAGTTTGCGACTATTTAATAGGGCAAGAAGAGCACCTGAACTATAGGAAACAAATTAAGGGAAGAAAGTGGCTAACAGGAAACCACAGGCTGGTTTTAGTTTATATTTCTATTCTATTTTGATTTAATTTAAAACCAAAAGGAAACGTGTAGAATGTAACATATTTCAGAAGATGAAGCAGATGTCTTGTATGAAAATAAAACTCCTAAGCACAATATTAGAAGTAGTCAAAAGTTAAAATACTCAATCAATTTAAAGATAGAAAAGCAGAGATTTCACAACATTTGAAGAGACACTTAATATAAAAGTAAAACTAGAAGAGCAAGAGGAAACATGCATAAGCAGATATATTTCTGCTTTATTGTTCTTCTCTCCATTGTTTGTTACATTTCCTTGTTTCATGTTGGCTTAAAATTAGATGTGAACTCCAGCCTTTCTTAGTGTTTATTTTTTGCATAAAACTTGGCTGGAACTACTCGTATTTGTGAAGTTAAGCACATTTTTCAAAAGGATGATAATTTATTTGCAAATGGTTACTTCGTTATTGTTTTTTCTGAAAATGCCAGACTAAAATTNACGAGGTATGTATGCCTGTATGAATGCCAATGGCATTTCTCAGTGCCTGAAAGTCCACTTCCAAGCACCAAATAAAACCAAAAAGTCTTTAAATCTCCTTCAAGAAGAAATAATATATTTATTTAACTGTCAATCCATGTTTAATGATTATTAGGACAACCAATTAATTAAAATGAGCTACATGAAAATTAATGCAATTAAAATGAAACGAGAGATGGGATTACAGCCTCTGTATTTGTGCTGAACTACCTGGTAACTTTTATGTCCTTAGTGATCAGTTCCAGTGAAGTCTGAGAAGAAGGAGAGGTAGCTCAAAGGTGTGCGTGTTCTAAAACTCTTGCCAACTCTGGAGACAGAGTAAAGAACAAAATTATTGTTCCCTCTGAGGAAAGAACAATTATAACTCGGTCAGTTCAGAGAGGCTAGGATGACACTGGGGAGACTAAGAGCTCAGATCCATGAGTTCTGTGCATATTAGACGGAGCATGGAATTGGTTAGGAATACAGGAT
>WEIV01013040.1:44430-79803 GCA_013390005.1 Calyptomena viridis | reverse complement strand
AGGAAACACAGAGGGATTATTTTGATGTAATGAGAACAATTCATCCACACACACTTGGTCAGGTCAAATGTAGATCTGAATTGGAGTCCTTGTCTCACAGTGGCCAAGAATGGATGTGCAAGTAGGACTCTAAGTTTCAGGAATGTGTATGTTGGTATTTATTTTCTTATCACTATGTATTGTAGCATCAATATAAATTACACTGTAAATAGTGAAGTGCTACGAAAAAGTGACAAGGCAGGTGAAAAAAGTTTAAGTCTCTCTGAATGTGCTTTTTTTTTAGGTGGAACAAGATGTGTTAAACATTTAGCAGATGGCCATTACATAATAGCGTAGATGAGCAAAGTTATTTTTCAAAGTGTATGGTAGATAAAGTCTATACTCATGTAAAAACTAGTGTAGATTCTCAAAACAACACTGACTAAAAAGTGAATGAGTGAGTAATTCAAATGTAACATGGTCATATTCTCCCTCTACTATGTGTCAGAACGGATGGAGAGTTGACCTAAGACATTCACTGGCTTTATTTCCATATAGTTTAATACCAGCTTGCATTCTCACAGTCCGCTAAGGATAGAGAACTGAGAAAACACTGTATTAATATGAAGTGTGAAAATGAAAATCAAAGACATGTTTAAAATTAAGTATGTTTCATAAAAGACTAATAATCAGTAAATAAACAGAGCCAAAATCTCACAGGCATTTAAAGAAACTTCCAAAATACTCTGTCAAGTCTTTTAGGTCTTGCCTAGTTTATATATTTATGTGTGTTATGGGACGAGCAATAAGCTTTTAATATTTCATGGCTTACTGGTTACTTCCTCAGCAGTGGTCAACATCAATGAAACCATGGCTGGCAGGCTGTCAGCTTTGGCTTGTGTGGCACAGGCAGAGGGGCTGTGACCATTTTGCTGCTTTGCCCAACACCTTAACTGCTTGTGTCAGGTGCTGGTCAAGAGGTTTAAAGACAACACACCCTAGAATAATCAACAACCTCATTTCTCCCTTCAAAACTCAGTGTTGAAGGCTTGGAGAAGCATGTCACACAGAGAGCTCTTAAACAACCAGGATATGTGTGGCATACTACTGATTAAATGTTAAAACCCAGATGAAAAAGCAGATGAAAACTGGATGTTTATGTCAAATGTTCAACATACGAGGAAAGGGTTTTTTTGTCTTTAGCAGAGGTCTCTGCTCAAACTATCTGTGCTGTCAAGTGCTGCCAAAGGCATGACTTTGCATGTGACCCAGACTTGGAGGTGAAATGAGGCTTCCTGTTGTAAGCTCTGTTTACTTCTCCCACTGTGGCCCCTTTGTGTCAACTTTGTGTTTCTGTGTTACCTTATAGGACTATGCTAAATCTACCTCTGAAGCCATGTATCTGGAAGAGTGCTCAAGGGACCTGCAGGGCAGCAGATGTGAGAGAAGCTAGATCAAGTCCCACAACAGCACAGCACTTCTAGAGTCAACAGCTAATTGGCATCACTTTGGGGATTCGGAACCTCAGGAGAGAAAAAAAAATGTAAAAGTCCACTGCAAATCTTGAATTCAGTGTACAGTACCACACCCCAGCCATTCCTCTACCACAATTTCCTTTCCCATTCCCAGGCAGTGTTATGACACCATCTTCTTTTCAGCAAATCCTCTGAGAAAAGGCAAGGTAGCTAAATACCATGATTGGTAGTCATGACAGTAATTCATTAGATTTCTCATGAGAAGACTAACCTAGACTATCCAGACAATGCCTGCAAAAATCACATTTTATCGTCTCCAACTCTGATGATGTCATTTGTTAGGAATCAAACTAGCCACCATGTGGTTTACAGAGATTCACTTTGGAAACTCACCCAGACAGAGACCACTGGGTAAGAGAGTTCACCACAACTTTCAGTACAGTCTGGCCAAGCTGCTTTAGAGGAGGATTAACTTGTCTGATTTCCTGATGTAGAAAAGCATTTGGATGAAAATGATCAGAGTAAGTGAGGAGTGGATTTGGAAAAGATAAAAGGCACTCATTTCCTCCTACCTCCCTAGCTTTTTTTTTTTTTTTAACTCTTTTTTCTCCACCAATGTGATCAAGGATGTGAGAGGGAGAAGGAAGGCCTCTACCATTTATAATCATTGCTATTAATTTATGGAAAACTGAAAGTTTTTCTTCAAGTGACAAGGTACATTGCCAAAGAAAAATCTGGTTGCGTTCTTGTAAATATTTTGCCTGCCTTCTTTCCCTTTTTTGCCAGGAGACACACCATATTATGCATGTAGAGGACATTATGAGACTAATGAAAAGTCAGAGAGTGCCTATCCCAACCAAATGGCCTGTGACGTCCCAGCACCTGTCTGCCTCCATCTCTTGCTTTAGCAGAACAATGGACCCCAGGGTCAGGATCATTATCCAAGACAGGTTCCCGTGGAGCATGGCAGAGAGGTGATAGGGAAACTGCAGAGATTCTCTGCACTACAGAATATTGTGTCATCTCTGTGACACAGAATATCTCTGTGTCATATTGGTGCCATTTACTGTGCATCTGTTGATGCACACCACAGCAGACCATGAGGTGCCTGGTGTCACCAGCCATGGACACAGAACCTGCAGTCACCGAGGGAAATAGTGGCAGTCGCTGCACATCAAACTCCAGCAGCCTTTCTAACTTTACAGTTCAGAAGGAAAAGTTATTTAGATTCAAGATTTAAAGATTTGCTAAACTAAATTAAACTACTTTATCCAAGCCACTAGACCTGGACATGGGCAATGTGTGATTGCAGTCTAAACTGGCAACACAAACTTTCTAAATGAACTCATGCACAGCCACTGCACTTAGGCCCTTAATTTCAGGTGCTTACCCGAGTTCCTCAAATCTTTTTCATCAACCTAGGCTACACTGGCATTCAAGAGAGAGTGGGAGAGACGTGGGGGAGAGAGAGAGAGGCCTCTCTGCAGGCACTGCTTGGCTTTGGATGGGAGGAGATCTGGCTGACTACACACTGAACAGAGAGTAACGCTGCAGATTTAGTTGCCTGAAATTAAATGACATGAATCTGGGCCTTAAAAGTCTTCATGGATATCTTTGTAGGTTTCTTAAGAAGACATAATGTACTTTTTGAGTCATTTACAGTGCTCAAATTTTCAACTCTCACACGCCATAATATTTTTAGGAACCTAAGTGTTGCAGAGCCAGCCTAGTTCCTACCACCTTTGTGCTTCATTTCTTTGTATATTCTTTTCTTGCCTGATACCTTTTTAATGCATTAGCTATTTTAATTGTAAACTGTTACATTCTGGTGCTGTATCTGACTGTTTGCAACACTTTGTGGCAAATAGAAAGTTTTCTAAATAGGAGGAACAACCAAAGTCTTTGCAATGAGAGGCTTGTTTAAAAATACAGCTAGATTATGCATGTGAACTGTTCTTTTCTCTGTTATCTACACTTGGCTTCATAAAAAGTTCAAAAAGCACTAATCTACTGATCTTAATGGGCCTGTGCAGAAATCCATAATGTATTAGGGTGTTCTTCAAATATTCAGTAACAGTACAGCTGGGTGTTTCTGAAGGAAGTTTTTCTGCTCCACATGTATTTTAAGAGGTGGTATTTAAGAGGTGGAGTAAAGTGTGGAGAAAAACGAACACCTCAGAAGTTACAGCAAGTAGAAAAGACATTAATATATTCATTCTGTAGCACTGCAGTATAAAGAGAGCATTAGTGCAAACAAATGCTTTCTCCTTCCTCTCATAATGCACTACAGCTTCTAAAGATAGCAGTAAAATTGAACATTTAGAAAGCAGGAAAAGAGATTATGTTCTTGAAAGTCTTCTACAACAGATTCAGTCAAAGAAGTCTAAGAGCAAATTTAAAATGAAAGTTTAACATACCATTTTCTGTGTGCTTCCAGTCTGGTAGATTTGTTGTTGTAAGAGACTGTAAATCAGAGTAGAAGAAAACAGTCTAAAAGTGGTCCCCACTGACTCAGCTGAGGTGCAAAGGATAGTATAATATGACATAACTCACTCAAGACAACAGCAGTAATCACTACTCTGTTACTACTCCTCATCTCGACTGCAACTCAAGAAATAATTGAATGTGAAACAACTTCTGCAATGTACTTCCTCAAACAGTACCAGATTTACTGCTCCACCCCTCAAAGAAATAACTGAATACGCTTATTTTTCCCGTTTTAAACAAATTCTCACATTAACATCGATATGCTTTTATTTTCATATGCTGCCATTTAGTCTCTCTTTCACTACTTTTGAACAGTTTTCATATCAAGCTGTGTTTCACCTTGCTACAGCATCACACCATAAAGATCTATAAAAAGAACTACTCCAAGAAGGTAAACATCCAAGCCATGGGGAACTCCAAAGGAGGACAGTTGCAAAATATTTGGCCACAAGTTTAAAATCAATCAGCTAGGAGTCAAATGCATTACATAAGGGTAACCAGTCACTTCAGACAACTAAAATTTGCAGAAGATCAAGTTCCTCCTTTCATGTCTTCTTTCTCTAAATAATTTTCTTTACATTTTAAATAGCAATTCATAATTTCTAGGATTGTGGTGGAGCTGAGTAACTCATTTCACTTGCCTGGAACCTGAAGAATGAACAGGGAAAGAATTGCAATCATACTTTCAAATTCCCTGTGTTCAGTGTCTGAGCAATATAGACAAACAGAAAAACAAGGAAGTTTTACAGCATAATTGCCATTTCAATCAAGGCCTAAGAAAGGGCTCGTTAATTTCCAACTATATTAATTCAGGACTGTGTATTTCTCACCTTTGTGGCTGAATACTAAAAGTACTGCAATAAAGTATGATTCCTCTGTTCTCTGCTAGTAACTGGATGTTGCTTTTCATGCGAGATGCACTGAGGTTTTCATGAGGTGCTACTATAACTAACACAGAAATCTCACTAAAATCCTGCTGTGTGCTGCAAGGACATTCAACACACTTCTGCTGGGATGAAAACCTTCACTACACCCTACACTAGCTACTCCACTATGGATATTTTACACTGTATGTGACCACAAAGGAAAGTTAGCTTCCACTCATTTATAATTATTCACCTCGTATCAAAGCTAATTAATTAATTATGGAAGAAGACGATTACTTGGCACAAGTTGGACTGTGTATGTTGATTTTTTCAAGTACCCATCCATTTACCTGGTAAATGACACTGGAACATGAGATGCTTAAGGTCTACTTGCTCTGGTTACAAGTAGGTTTTCTAAATCAGTGTCCAGTCACCCAACCATACAATTTTTGACAGGTGCTCAATGTATTTGGAGATCTCTTTCACAGTCTAAATCTACAAACTGTGCAAATTTTAATAGTTGTACTGACACATAGCATTTACTTTTGGAATAAGGCTGGTTTGGGGTTTTTTTATATATATTAGGAACTTGCTGTCACCCAGCCAAGAGCACATGAGTTTCAATTCTGTTCAAAGTGGAACCACAGCTTTAGCTGCACGCTAATAGAAACACAGAGTACTTTTTTGCTGCTTTATTTAACCTGTGAAATATGGTTAGCAAAATACAACAATATTTTCTTTCACAACGTGAGAGTAAATGGTGGGAAGTTTGGAAGTCCAAAACTTCTGAATTATAATTTGATTTTTAGAGGCACAGAGAGTCACAAATTTACTGATTTTAGAAGTTCAGTTTCCCTCAGATTTTGCACAAAATCAATTTTGTCTTCTGTGAAACACAACGTAACTGAAAGCAGAAAAGTACTTCCTACTGCATCATGTGTTAGGGGAGAACCCACTGGTAGAAAGAAATGTATATTATTGCCTCTGTGAAAGAAGATATCATTTAAAATAGAGCAGGAGTCCTTAACTACCTTAATCCTTCCTGTATAGAGTTGCCTTGTCAGTTGCCTTGTAATCAGATTGGTGAACTCACATTTCCTTTTGTTCCTTTGTCTTCTAAGTGAAAATTTACAGCAAGTTGCTTTAGCTTATTTATCAAAATCAGGATTCTATTGTGTTCATCTTAAAGCTGGATAATTTGAAGTCCTAACATCTTGCAGCTAACCTTCACATCAAAAATGATGATAGAACCCCACATATTCATGGTTAATACAACATTCAGTGTAACATTGAATAATTTGCCCAGAAAATTATTCAAGAAAACCATCTTAAAATACGTAAGTTGAATCTTCAAAGTGGTGTAGACAGATGTCCAAAAAGAACCATGAAGACAAATGGATAGCAAAAGAGGAGAAATGATAACAAAATCAGTTGCAGAAGCCTTAAAGCTTCTGTATGCATGATCTGCACTCAGGGCTTTTGTAAGGGAGGAGACCCTGCTCTAAGGGCTTATCCAAACCCCCCGAGGTGCTGAGATACGGCTGAGGGAGCCTTTAGTTCCACAGAAACAGACTTTGCCATTTGTGAAAGCTGAGGCTGCCCTAGGCTGGCTACCTCAGTGCTAAAACTGACTGACTGGTGTTTACAACAGGTTAAAACTGTTTGCTGAAAGAAAATGTGCCTGACACTCCTGTTACTGAAAGTGGAGTTATTTTCCAAATTTTCCAGGTTCAGCAATGCACTTCCCTGATAAGACAGAGCAGCCAGAGAAGGCATCCCTGCCTTTCTCTGGGAGATGATGATAATGATAAGAGCTGAGGCAGTAATGCTGCAAATGGTGGTGCATGCTAATGCAGAAACTGCTGGCAAATCATAAAACTGGAAGGTTCAGAGGAATTTTGGCACTTGTGATGGAGATATCCTCAAATCCTTTTTCTTAGTGATGACATTACTTGCCATATTTAATGTTTCATATGGGAAATCCTATCATGGTTTATGAAATTCTCAGGGGCACTGAGGATGAGGAGCACTAAGGAGCACTGAGGGAGCACTTGAACAACCTCTACAGAACAACATGGAACTTAAGACACTGTTGGACCCAAACAAATCACATAGCAGGAGAGCAGATCCATGGGAAACAAAGGCTTAAGATTAGGGCAAGCAAGCAAGTGTACCAAGGCTCATATCAAACAGGCAAGTGTGTTGATAAATATTCTGATTTATTATAGGGTTTAATATTGCTTTTTCAAAAATCGTGCATGACATTTTTATGGGGGAGGGCTACCACTCAACAGGTTATTTTGATAAGAAAGACATGGAACTGTTGGACCAAGTCCAGAAGACAGCCATGAAGTTGGTAAGCGGACTAGAACACCTCCCCCGTGAAGACAGGCTGAGAAAGTTGGGGCTGTCCAACCTGCAGAAGAGAGGAGACAGTGGAGACCTCATAGCAACCTTCCAGTATCTGAAAGGGACCTACAAGGAAGCTGGAGAGGGATCTTCATCAAGAAATGTGGTGATAGGACAAGGAATAATGGGTTAAAACTGGGTTCAAACTCAAACAGGAGGAATTTAGGTTAGATATACAGAAGAAATGATTTACTGTGAATGTGGTGAGGCACTGCAACAGGTTGCCCAAAGCAGCTCTGGATGCCTCATCTCTGGCAGTGTTCAAAACTAAGTTGTATAGGACATTGAGCAACATGGTCTAGAGGGAGATGTCCCTGTCCATGGCAGGGGGATTTGAACTAAATGAACTCTAAAATCCCTTCCAATTCAAATCATTTTATGATTCTATGATTTTAATGTCATGGACTGCAATTGTTGTGGATTGATGCCCTTTTCCCCTCTCTCTGTATATTTACATACACACAATATCTATACAACTAAGATATTTCTCCTAGAAACCACAGAAGTACCTGTGAACAGTCACATGTGAATGAGGGCTTCTGCCTAAGAAAAGGTGGCAGGATCAACAGCCCAAATGAAGTGCACCTACATCAAATCATGCAGCAAAGAGTAGTTAGAAGCAATTGTGCAGCTGGAAAATTCTGATATAGTTGCAATCATGCAAACATGCTGAGATGACTTACACGACTCGAATACTACAATAGAACTCTTCAGAAGGGATAGGCAAGGAAGGAGAGGCGGTGGAATAGCCCTGTATGTTAAGGAGTGCTTGGACTGCATAGAGCTTGGTGATGAAACAGTCAAGTGTTTGTGGGAAAGGCCAACGAGCCTGTCAGGTGAGATTTTGTTACAGACGACACAACCAGGATAAAGAGACAGATGAAACAGTCTATAAGCAGCAGAGAAGTCTCACAATCACTAGTCTCTTGTGGGATGTTCTTGTGTGAGACTTCAGCTGGAACAATACAGTTGAGAGAAATCAGACTAGGGGGTCTCTGGAGTGTGCGGAAATAACTTCTTGATATAGCTGGTGAGGGAGCCAGCTAAGGAAAGTGCCCTGCTGGACTTGGTATTTGGGACCAGAGAAGGTGATATGATGTTGGAGGCTGTCTTGGCCATGAAATGAGACAATTTTTGGTACTTGGAGCAGTAAAGAGTTGGTGTTAGCAGAACTGTTACCTTGGACCTCTAGAGAGCAGGCTTTAGGTTGTTTAGGAACCTGATCGGCAGACTCCCTTGGGAGTCAGTCCTGAAGGCCAGGGGAGCCCAGAAAGGCTGGACACTCTTCAAGAAGGAAATATTCAAGGAGCAGGAGTGTGCTGCCTCCATGTGCCAAGCAAGCAGCAGGAGAAGATGACTAGCCTGACTGAACAGCGAGAGTTGGCTGGATGGAACTTGGAGGAAAAGAGTTTATGTACTTCAGAAAAAGGGTTTGGCAACTCAGGAGGTCTACAAGAATGTCTTGAGTCTATGCTGGGAAAAAATGAGAAGATCCAAAGGCCTAAAGTAACTTGGCTACTCCAGAAAAAGACAATAAAAAGTGTTTCTCTAAATGCATTAATAACCAAACAAGGGCTAAGGAAAACCTCTATCCTGTAGTTCAGTTCTGGGCTCCTCAATACAACACAGACATTGAGGTGTTGGAGTATGTCCAGAGAAGTGCAAGAGGTCTAGTGAAGGGTCTGGAGCACAAATCTGATAAGGAGCAGTTGAGGGAACTGGGGGTATATAGCCTGGACAAAAGAGGCTAAAGGAAAACATCATTGTGACCCAAACCTGTGATAATATACCTGTTCTGTGTAATGTGTTTTGTTCTTTTCCCCTCTTTTACCTGTTCTTACAAGTACAGCACAACACAGGTCTCGAGAAGAGAGACATGAGCGTCCACAATCACACCTCACTTGTCACTCACAACCACCATACTGGGTCTGGCTGGGATGGAGCCCGTTCTCTCCATAGCAGCCCCTATCGTGCTGTGTTTTACGCTGGTGTTGAAGGCAGTGTTGATAACATATCAGCATTATACCTAATGGGGAACTTACAGAGCCTCAGGGCCTTCTCACACTGGTCAGCAGGCTAGAGGTGGACAAGAGTCTGGGAGGGGACACAGCCAGGTTCGCAGAGCCCAACTGACCAAAGGGAAAACCCATGCCATTATGGTTTCATACCCAGTCATAAAACTGGAGGGTGGGAGGGTGGAGGAATGGGAATTTAGCTAAAGCAGTCATCACTCAGAGGCCAGCCGGGCATTGCTTGGCTGACAAGAGGTGGTGAGTGATGGCTTTTACATAATTTGCCTTTTTTTTCCTATTTTTTTTCTTAATTTATTAACCTGACTTTGTCTCCACCCAAGAGCTGCTCTGAATGTGCCCTCCCAATTCTCTGCCCAACCCAGCTGTGTGGGGCTTGGCTGACAGCTGGGGTCAGCCACCACTCAACACATGTGAGACCACAGAGCACCAGCCTTGACAACAGACAGATGACAAGCAACTGAGGGACTTGTACAGTGAAAACATGCTCAGGCTGCACTCCCAATAGTTCACTGCCTCAGCAACAGGCTCTGAACATCTGACATTTAAAACCCCGGGAGTCTATTGACAAGAGCTTCCAGAAAGGCTGCAAACATCAAGTACTCTCACGGAGAAAGGCAAAAATGTGTACTTCCACCAGGGCAGGAAAACAAGTCAAAATAAAGTTTTACAATTACAAATGTGAGCTAAATCTTCAAAATTCTGTTATGCAATGTGGTATTTTTTTATTATTTCATAATGGTGCCCCTGAGACAGGAATGTTTCCCACCAGGCTGAACTGTCACCTGATCTTCAGACCAGAATCCAGGCATGGATGGGGAAGAGTAGAGCACCAAACTCCAAACGACTCATAATTCTTTGTTTTCACAAATTGAAATTCCATCAAAATGAATGCAGTTTTCACAGAGCTGTTGGAATTCACCCATAGTTCTTCATAAGCACTTCAAGTGCACAAAATGATTACAGTAAGATACAGTAAGCTTAATTCTGCAATTTGCCTTCTGCTTTTCTCATCCTGGGAAATGGAGTTGAGTAGTAGGTTTACTTAAAATAATCTGACAAATACAAACTTCAACTGCACATGAAATGTTAACTCAGACTCCCAAGGAAATTTGAACATTGTATTCCTTCTGTCAGACCACAAAAAGAAGAAGGATCACCTTATTATAAAAATTTGTGCCAGTTTGGTGTGATTAACCATTCATCCTTATGCCCAAGAGAGGTGGAACATGATTTATGAGCAAGGTTTGCATGAGAGTCAATGCCTACATTCTTTCCTATTTGACCTGTGCAGGGCATGGTCTCCAAAAAAAGAGTTTCAAAAGAACAGAAGCACAAGCAATCTGTTGGCACAAGTAGATTCGAAGCCTTATTTAGAGAATTTGTGCACAGGAAAGGCAAACAGTTCAGGATTTTATTTGGAACAAGGGTGCGATCTATAAAGCAACTGAATTGATATTGTGCATTAAATGTATATCTTTTGTGTACTATTAAGGTGTAAACTTTTGTATATTTATGTGGCCTCAGATTTGGGGGTTAACAACTTACCTGCAAAGTAATATTTTCAAGAGAATAAGTTAAATAATCTTACCTTTAATAAGTTTTTTTACAAAATAAAACAATTATGTAAATTAATTTCTACAATGTTATAACACAGTTTTGAAAATTCAACTGTAATGAGGAATTCCTCTGAGAATTAGAGGATGAACTGAATTTTCATCACAATAACTTTTATATCCCATTTCTGTATTTATCACTGAAAGCAGTACAGATGAAATTCTGTTTTACATATTCTCATGTAGGAGAAAGGATTCCACAAAAGCACTAGAAAAATCACAGGGGGAAAAAATATGAAGACCAACTAGATTTATTCTCAGAGAAACCAAAAAAAACTAGGGTTTCTGAATGCTGTCTTAAATGGATTGGAAAAATCCACTTTATAATACAGCATTGTATTATTGTAAATATATATAGGCTGAAATAAGGCAATTTTTTAATGCAGCTCTGTAGTAAGGAAGCATCATCTCAATGCTTTTGTAATTAACAACTACAGTTTCAAGTAGGAAATTTGAGTTCTTGTGATGTAGGTGCAGGAACACTGTTTTAACACACAAATGCTTAGTTTCTAACTGAAGGACTGAAAACACCCCACAAGAGGA
Source organism: Calyptomena viridis (assembly GCA_013390005.1). NCBI lineage: Eukaryota > Metazoa > Chordata > Aves > Passeriformes > Eurylaimidae > Calyptomena > Calyptomena viridis. The sequence continues at coordinate 68,398 of WEIV01013040.1, read as the reverse complement.
TTCGAAGACCTAATTACAAAATTACAGTATTATCTCCCCTCCCTGAATCCATTACTGACTGCATTACCTATACTTAACCATAAACTTTCCTGTCATACAACAGGCAAAACTGTTTTCATCATGATTTTAATTCTCTCATGTTAAAGTATTCAAAATAGGTAGGGTACCATAGTTCACTGGCTGCACAGTGAAGTATTGTGGTACTTTGTAATAGGAAGCTGAACAGTCTAATGACCATGCAGTTTGAAAAAAACCTGAAGTTTTTTCAGCTATTATTTAATCACAGATACAGGTATAGACCAATCCGTGTGTGTTTAAATTCTCTGTTTGGACTTCGCACAGTAAACCTTTACAATATTAACAAGAAAACTGCTACAAAATTATACATATCACAATCCAGAAATGTCAAAAACTACAGGGCAAAAGTGAAATTTAAACCAAACTGTTCATGATTAAAGGTTGGTCCTTATTATTGAAACAAGTGGTATTAACAACCTTGGGAATACTGGAACATTAATCTTACAACTGAAGACAGTAACTGCAAGGAATAGTTATAAAGCAAACCATTTAATGTAATTGAGAGCTTTACAAAAGAAAACAGCAGCCCCATGTATCTTGTGGGAAAATATGAACATTAAGTGTATGAAACAGTTAATACTATGTATATGTCAACAATTTCTCAAAATTAGCATGACTTTTACATACTGTTAGGGCTTACAAAATACTAGTCATGGTAGTTAAACATAACAAACAAAAAAAACCCCTACAGCTGCTTGTCCCACAGGTTAAGAGATACAAGATACCCAAGTCTGGAGCATTTAGCATAACACAGAAAATCATCTTACATGTATACATCCCATTAAGTTCTGTGAATAGTTAGTAGTTCTGTATAGAAAAATGGATCCAAAGCAGCAGTTTAACGGAAAATGAGGACAGGCACATAAAAGAGAACTTACAAAACACACAAGACCTTCAGACTCTTGAGGGAATTCACAAGGTTTCTGCAAGATGGAGATTTATTGCCCATTTACAAAGAACAAGTGGTGATTACAAGGCAAATATAATAATTAAACATACAAGCTCTGGAATTGTACAAAGAAACTAATTTCTTGTGGTTGATGTGCATTGTTAAAAACAGTGCTAGCTTAAGGGACCTTTGCAAAGATGCAGTGTAATCTGCAGTTACAAGGGGACATGACTGAACAGGTAAGACACAGATTCACCATTGTGTGTTCTTCGAATTGCCTCTGCCAAGATCATGGAAATGTCAATAAACTGAAAGAAAAATCAAGCAAAATCATATGGGATTCCAAGAAAACAATGCAGTTTCTAACAACAAATATAAAAATATAAACAAATATTCAATCTAACATTGTGCTTTCTTATTTCTAGGAAGTAATATAATATTAAAGGTTTACATATTGAACATATACAGAAGAACTGCATCAATACAAAGTCAAAGAATAAGAAAGCATTGACTAAGATTGCTGCACATCATATTGTTGAAGACTTCTGACAAAAGGCATGTTGTCAAAACTCCCCACTATTCTTGCCATCAGATGGCAGTGTCTGCTTGACACAAATGCAGTTTAAAGGAAGTACACACCTTTGAAGTGCTTTCCTTGTTTCAAAAAATACCAAATCAATGTTGGGCTTTTAAAAAATCCAATAATGCATTAAAACCCCCAATCTTTTATGCTTTTCTCCACTCTGTACTAAGGAAAACCTTCAAATGGGACACATGGCTTGCAAGAACAATTCCATTAGTGTTTTTCAAAAGGAAAGGCCTAAGACTCCTGCAGCCTCCACAATAACAAAGAAGTTCATACATGCAAATATTTTATGACCAATATTGATAAAAACAAAAAAAACCCCAGTCAATTTCACATTTGCCACTCTTTAACAAGCCAGAATACTCAAGGTGTGGCACAATACAAAGATTTTGAAATGCTCAATTTACTATCTGAATCTGCTTAAAACAGTTCTTTGGCATATTTTAGCAAAATTTTTTACAAGCAATGTATTTTACAATATTAATTTCCTCTTAAGGCATAAATTCTAGTACTAGTGAACAGTAAAATGCAAATCCAGAGTTTAAAGAAATAACAAAAATACCACTGTACCTGTATTTTTGGGCAGTGTTTCATTTTCTCCTCTTGGGGGATTGTATTAGTTACCACAACAGCCTCGAACGATGCATTATTAATACGAGAGAGGGCAGGACCAGAAAAGATGCCATGAGTTAGAATGGCATAAACTTTAGTAGCTCCAGCAGACACTAATCTGTAGAACACATAAGAAAAGTATGATGTGATGTGTGTTTACGTACATGGCTGTAGATGAAGCCAGATACTAATCTCTAAAATATACTTTACTCACGAATTTCTACATATAAAATATCTACAAAATAACTCTGTTATTTCTATAATGGTTAAAATTAAGTGTCTCAAAAAACCCCAGACCAGCAGCAGTGCACTTTGACCATATCAGGACAACATAAAACTGAACTCAAGTACAAGTTTTCTGTCTTAACCAGGCAAAAAATTAAGTAGGTTGGATGGCAGCATTTGCAACTTTGTGTCTCCATTGTTGTCCATCTTTATTTTAATCTACAATTCAAAGAGTTATGCTTAGAAAGAGTTTCTGAGGAAGAAGAAATGTTAATCATTAAAAGCCTAGCTTGCTGCAAGGTTGTGGGAAGACATGCTGCTGATGCAAACACACAGTGAAGTGATACAGCAGTGGAGGAAAAAAAAGTATAAATCAAAGAACTAGAACACCTTGTGAATAAGTCAGAATCTCTTAATTTGCTTTTTTCCTGGTCTCAATGCTTCAAGATGCTCAGCTATGTCCTACCTGCTTTTCTAGTCTTACAAATATCTGAAAAATGGTATTTTATCAGATCATTGCAAAGGCACAGGAGGAAGCATAAGAGAGGAAAAAAGAAAAAAATCACAGAAACATAATCTCATTTTGAATGACTCAATAAAAGTTTTCTGGTCATTCTTAGCAATTCATTTAGTAGCTGCATCCTATAAGGAGGATGCACTATGACAGGGTGCATATGGACCAAGAGTATGTACTTAAGTAAGTTTACCTACTGTATCTGAAAATACATTGCTTATTTCATCTGTGTGATATGCATCTAGGCTGCTAAGATAAAAAGAGTTCTAAGAAGTATTTTGGTGACCAAGTCTAATTAAACATACACAAAGTACATCCCACATATATTTGATTTTAATGAAAAGGAGTACTTCATGCCAAGAACATGATAAAAGGCAGCATCACTCAAGCAAAAACATCTTTCTTAGTGAACACTGCAGATACATTGAAGGTGTTCAATGGTTTTAGAATTTGGCCTCTGGAAATCTACTGTAGATAAATAAAGAGTGCTTCTTTCATTACATAGAACACCTTTCTTTCTTTTGACAGGAATTAACTTCCTTAAGCACATGAGTATTTAAAAAAAAATTATTGACTAGGCAATTTATGATTTTGATCTGCAAAGGGTACAGCCTAGAAGCACACTGAGGGTCTGATTGAGATGACAAAGTGCATAGCAAAAAACTACACAAAACCTCTTTGCAAAATTCCATCAGATGTCCATGAAAGTGAAAAGCACAAGACTATATCAATGTCTCTACCATGAGTTTTTGATATCCTTTATCTAGATGCAAACAGCAAGTCTGCAGCTAAAGTCTGTAAACTCATGGGATGATCTTTACTTCAAACCACCAAGAGCAATGTCTAGATCACTTGGGCTCCACCCTGTTGCTCCACAGAAACATCCCACAGCATTCTTCTGGAGAAACTGGATGCTTATGGCTTGGACAAGTGCATTCTTCACTGGGTAAACAATGGCTGGATTGCCAGGCCCAGAGAGTGGTGGTGAATGGAGTTACATCCAGCTGGCAGCCAGTCACCAGTGGGGATCCTGAGGGCTCAGGATGGGATCAGTCCTGTTTAACATTTTTATTGATGGTCTGAATAAGGGGATCAAGTGCATCCTCAGTAGGTTTGCAGATGACACCAAGTTAGGTGAGAGTGTTGATCTGCTTGGGGGCAGGAAGCCTTGTAGAGGGATCTGGACAGGCTGGATCCATGGGCTGAAGCCAATTGTATAAGGTTCAACAAGGCCAAGTTCTGGGTCCTGTACTTGGGTCACAACAACTCCATGCAGTGCTGCAAGTTGAGGGAAGAGTGCCTGGAAAGCTGCCTCGTGCAAAAGGACCTGGATGTGCTGGTTGACAGCCAGTTAAATATGAACCAGACCTTCTGCTAACATGAAATGCACCAGCATAAAGCCAGATGGAAAACTACAAAGTAATCTTTTCTACTTAGCACTGCTAGAGCCTCACTTAAGCTAGTGTGTCTACATTCATGTGCTCCACTTCAAGAAGTGGACCGACTGGTAGGAATCCAGAAGGCATCACAAATGAGCAGAAGCCTTAGAAATCTTGTGGAAAGACTGAACAATGCAAAGTTACTTAAGTCTAGAGGGAAATGACTTTCAGACTAAACACAGGAAAACTTATTCTCACCTCCCTGGATGAAAAGGACAAGTAGTTTCATACTTAAGATGTACACTGAAGATTATTATTAAAAATGCATTTCTCTGGGGAGAAAATACTTTACAAGGTTAAATCCAGTAAACCTTCATGAGAGATTGCCTAAGGAGAGTGGAAAGGCTCCATGATGACGTTCAAGAAGAGAATGATTTTCCCATCTGTTGTTTCTGTCTTGGAACTGTAAAGTGCATTAGATAGCCCAAGTCCCTTTCAAGCTACATAACATTTTAGCTATTCTGTGCTCCTCATAAATTCAAATGATATATTTCTGTAAATATTTTCTCAATTCCATGTGCTAAAGGACACAACTTGATCACAGAACTGTGACCTATAGACTCAAGGATAAGAGATCAGGTAGGGTTACGTGCATGCAGGAAAATTGCATTCATCAGCTGTCTGCAGGTTGCAGTATAGTGAGACAGTGGGCCAGTTCATAATACTACTTACTTGTCTGCTGCGTGACATATTGTGCCACATGTGTCAGCCATATCATCGACAAGAATGGCTACTCTATCTTTCACGTCACCAACCAAGACCATTCTGTCCACTTCATTTGCCTTCTTTCTTTCCTTATGAATGAGAGCAAATTCCACATTCAGTCTATCAGCAATTGAAGTAACCCTGAGTTACAGGAAGAAATAGATCTTATTTAGAGAACCATTTTAAAAGGAAGAACAGTCATACATATGTACTTGTCACAAAATACAGTTTTTGTTTCCTGGCTTGGAAATTACCACAGCTAAAACTTCTGCAAGGAATGAGAGGGGTAGAAATCATCTTAATTCATTGCTAATAAATACAACTAGAGTGTCTCAAGCTGTACTCCAAAAATCAATTTTTTGATTGAATTGACTTTGGTTTTCTGTCATTAAGTGTCTGGCTTTGAAAACATTTCAGCTATTCCCAAGCTTTTATTAAGCTGCTGCAATACTAGTCACACTAGGTAGTTTAAAGTAGAGGGAATTTAAGTCAATTCTAAGCCTACAGGAGCACGCATTTTCATATTCTAACTGAAAAATACCATTGTAGGATGTGAAACCAAACCAAAGGGGAAAAAAAGTCAAATCAGTTAATAGTGGTTAATGATTCTTTTCACACTGGTTGACTATTAATCAAGTATCTTACTTCATTAATAATTCCCTTAGCATACATCTGATTGACAAAGATCTTTTAGAAATATTCAGGGTGACCTCTTGTGGCCAGACAAACTTACAGTAATAAACATAAGTTGTTACAGACTTCTGATTGCTTTTTTCAGTTTAATATAACAAAGCTGTTAGGTACAAAGACACAGGAATGAACAGTTCCATGCTTTTTTTGTGAATACTGGTGTAACCTTGAAGCCTGTCTTTTTACAGTATGTTTAGAATGTTGTTAATAAGGTTATTAACATGGATGTTTAATAGAGAATACAGTTTTGTTTCTTTACCACTTAAATATGAAGGAGTTGTTAGTTACAGTATTTCAACAACTGGATGATAAGCAAAAAACTCAGAAGTTTTGGAAATTTTTGTGAATAGTGCAATTTAATAGCAAGCCTCAATACCTCAGAGGCATTAAGATATCAAGACAATTTGCGTGCCTTATTTCAGCCACAACATTCAATAAACTGGGGATAAAACAAGCAAATTGTAAGAAACAAAAAAGGATTCAGATATTTTAAATGAGTGCAAGAACATGGATTTTTTTTATTAATTCTTACAGATTTAAAATTTAAGACAATTCACATTCAATTTTCACATTCTATTCACTTGTCATTAAGTATTATTTTTAAGTTCGACAAATTATAAATGAAAATGCCAAACCATATTCTTTACATGACATTCCTGGAGGTGAAGGAGAAGCTGTGAATTTATTGAAAGCAACATCTGCCTCTACTTAACCAGCACCTGCTTGGTTGCATTACAACAGAAAGATACTAAAGATAGACTGCGTCTATCTATATTAAATACAGGGAGTGTGAGCCTTAATACAAACTCTTACGATCAATTTGATAATACATAAACACTTGGTAGCAGGAAAAATGCTGTCTTCTGACTTGAATTCTAATTAAAGATTATATTAGGTTTAAAAAACAAAACCAAACAAAACCAAATTCAAACAAAAAACAACTTCAAAAATAACAGTATCTAGATAGGAATAAACAAAGAAATTTAAGTGACTGAGTCATCTGACTTTTAGAACGCTTTCTATAGTTTATATTCTTCATATCCTTACCTTGATTAATCTAAACAGGAACAACTATGAAGTTCTAATCAGTCTTATTTCCCTATTAATCAATACAACACAAACACTCACAACAGACCCAAGGATTTAAATTAAAATAAAATTATTACTATCTTTCACATTTTTCCCCATACTACACTCCAGACATTTAAATTGCTATGGGTTTACAGGATTCTTACTTCTTTTGTCTTTGTTCCCTTTGCAGCAGCAGTATGACCAATAAAACCTGAAAATAAGCATTTTGCCTCAATGCCATGCTTTATTACCTCACCAGCCAGTGTGCTTCTGAGCTTCTGCATTGGTTTATACTCAATCGATACCAAGTAAAAGATAGTCTGCTAAATGAGTAATACACGCTGTGAATGAAGAAAGACTCCAATGAACTAAGTTTTCTATTTTTACTTTTTGCCACTTCACCCCCTTTTCTAGTGTTTTTAGTGCAAAACTTTGGGTCAATATGTTTACAGCTGGAATGCGATAATGTAAAGAAAAAAGAAATACAAGTCATGCAAGCGCTTACCTAAATGTCAGCAGGTAGAGTGGGAATAGGCCATATGTTTTGACAGAGAATGGAAGCTTAGGCAATTCCAGAGTGAAGCAGGAAGAGGTGCAGCAACTGGACTAAAGAAGCAAGCAGCAGGAAAAATCTCTCCCCTCCTGTGGAGGGATTCAGCTAATGAGGCCATATCCAGGGAGAGAGAAAAATATTTTTTTAAGAGTATAGAAAGCTCCTGAATGTTTTCAAGCATGAACAATATTAGAAGAAGTAGTTGTTGTATTTTCACAATGCAGTTGGATTCATCAGTGATGTACTCTATCTTGCACATTTCATAGAGGAAAATAGAATGCTAGACAAACTAGTTAATTAACAGCTAACTATATGTAAAACTACTTTTAGGCTTGTATAGTACCTTTTTGCACCACCTGCATCAGGTGAGACTATGATACAGTTTCTCCACTCGACAATGTTCTCTTTAATCCACTGCAGCACTGCAGGTTCTGCATACAGGTTATCTACTGGAATGTCAAAGAAACCCTAGTCCAAAAGAGAGAGTTTAATGAATAGGTGTTTGTATCTTACCTGGAATGAAGACACAGGGAAAGAATCAAGCCTTTGCCTTTCATGAATGGTAGAACTTGAGTTAGTATTTTACAGTGACCTAATTACGCCCTCTGACACTACTGTGAAATGCTGTTCAAGTCAAACAGAAATAATAAGGTCTCTAAAAACCTCACCCAAGAGTAGTGAAACACAGAACAGATGTTCTCAATTGTATAAAAATCAGAAAAGATGATAACCTGCAGGCACTCAAGTAAATTCATGATAACAAAAAGCTCTCAAAAAATCCAGTAAGTAATACTCAACTTCCATAAATTTCAACTGCTTGACATGAACAGCAGTGTTTCAATATGGGAAAGACTCAACCTAGTATTACTTGAGCAGCAGAAATGGAATCTTTGGTTTTGTTCAAGTTGTAAAGACAAGAAATCTGTGTTAGACCACAAATAAAACTGCTTTTTATTTGTGTGACAGCCATCAACATAATAAGAAATTCTAATTAACAGAGTGCCAGAACTGGAATATAAGTTATTTTCTAGAAAAAATAAGGTATCTTGAAATAAGGTACATATGAGAATGACAAATTATGTCTGCCCCGTAACTGAGGAAAAAGTTTTGTGATTTGCTGGATTCAACAGCAAGTCAGATAATGGTTGTCAGCCTTTATCTCCACTTCTTTTAAGAGAACATTGTACCCCTGGCTGTAACAACAAAACTCTACCTAGGGCAACATTATAATCTCTGACAAGGACAAGATTAAGAGAATTTGCCCCAAGCCAGTACATTTTACGTTTTGGAAGCCCTCACATTAGACTTGGCAAATTCTACTGAGGATTCCAATGCACAAATCCCTGAAGTGCCTGCAAAATCACCCCATAAAATTAAGACTGGTCTCTTTCTAAAAGGGAATTTAATTAGAAACATACAGCGAGACTTTCTCTGAACCCTGAGAGTTCTGTAGATAGTCTTTCAAAACAACAAGAAAAAACAGAATTATTATTAGCCTCTCCCATTAATCAGTAGAGCTCCTAGGCACAACTACTAAGAACCAACAGTTACCTGGATCTGAGAAGCATGTAAGTCCATGGTGATGATGTGGTCGGCCCCTGCAACTGACAGCATGTTGGCAACAAGTTTTGCAGAGATTGGTGCACGGCTCTGAGGAATAAAGCACAAATGCCTAAATTTTAAAATTGACTAGATGCAAAGAGTCAGAAGGTTAGTTACTTTTCTTAGTTTTTCCTTTAGACTACTTGAAATCTAGATATGAAAAGTTCCAGGACTTTAGCCAAATTAGCCTGTCAATAGCTAATCTTGCTACTAGGGTTTTGAAATTCAGTAAAGCATTTAGGAATATCTAAATCAGTTTGCACAGTCTGCCTGATAATGCTTTGTATTAAAAAGATATAAAACTCGGGATATAATTTTCCAATTCTTCTGCTTAAAATTTTCAGCTAGCTCTTCTATAGCAGAAGACCTCCATTTCTCTGTCACTAACGTATGTAAGCATCCAACTCTAAAGCAAATCTCTTATTCTAAAAACATTGCAAAAATTTTTGAGAAAACTGCTTTAAAACAATGTTAGTATCAAGCATTTCTTCATGACACAATAAAGGTTGTAGCAGATCCTTGTTGGCAGCAGTTTTCTACCCTGGTCTATTTATTTATTCTTTTTTTGCCAATTCATGTTTAATTCCTGGATGCATTTAGGAGTCTAGAATTCCCAAAAAGGACAGGGGGGATGAAAAGAAAAACTAAGTGAAAAGAATGAAAGAAGAATAAAAATCTTATTAGCAAAGTTAATGCCAATGTCAAGAGCTTTTTAAAAGCATCAAGGATACAGAACAAAAAGCAACATTAAAAAAAAAATAGAAGAGATGACTCGAGGATACCTCACTTTTTTTTTTTAGTTTTATCATATTGTAAGCTCTGTAAAAAGCCATGTTGCTCTGGACAACTTTCTCCAAGAGAAATACTAGACAAAACCCCTGCTTTCTTTGTGCCAATCTTTAAATAAGGCTAATAACTGGTAATAACAGCATAAAGGCAGAACTGCAATTCAGAGTTTCTATCTCACTGTCAGACTGTTTTTTGCTGTTACGGTATTCTCTCCTGCTACCTCTCTTCATCAAACAGCCTCATTTAGCCTCCTAGGAACCTCCTCCCCTTCCACCCCATACACACAATTACAGAGTGTCTCTGCTCTCCTTCTACTGATGCTCAAGGGCATAACTGATTGAGCCAATTTAACCTGATTGCTTTTACATCTGTGTCCTACCAAGGAAACAGTATTTTCCTCAGAACTTCTGCTAGTTTAGGTGGAAACTTGGCATTTCACTGTTTTAGCCCACAGATTGACAACCTACTTCCAGAATAGAAACTGAGATACTACAGTCTTTTGTGGCTACATCAAGTTAATCACCACATTACTGAAATTCTTCATTTTGAAAACCATCCCTTTTGGGTCTTGTGTTTCACAGAACATCACCGTGATTTTGCCTGTGTAAGATGCACAGAAGGCAGATGCAACAGCTAGTACTTTTCCTAGATCTCTGCAATCCATATGCATACAGCTTCCATAAAAATTTATTGTTAGCACTTCAGCACCATTGATTTTTCACTTACTGAGGACTATGCTTCTCTTCATTTAAGTTCAGTTCTGTAAGGTCCAAATTGTCCAAGTCTTTATGGATATTGCTATTATTAGAAGCAAGCTTTTTGTTCATGCCATTCCTGACCACTTCAGCTCATCTTAGCATCTGACATTTTTAAAATGTCAAATTCAAAATATTCTCAAATCTCTGGCAATATCTAACAAAACCCCACAATTTAGTATCTATCCTTTTGATTCTATCATAGTGTTCTCTTATCGGCTTTTTGCAAAGATCTGGTTTAATGCTTCTGCTAAGCTGGACTAATAGGTAATGCTGAAAATCAGAGGTTTGCTCCCCTGCTTGTCCCGATCCTTTTTTCTAGGCTAGACATTACCCTTGTGCTGCACACTAGAACTTGTCTGAACTGATAGCAACCAGATGAATTAGCTCAAATGGAAGAGAAGAGAAAAGAAGATGGCAAGCCAGGACCACCCCCACTGACAGAAACAAGTACTTGGTTTAGGCTAGCAGCGGAAGGCAAATTACATTCTCAGAGCATGGTTTGCCACTTCCACTCCATCCAGCACACTGAATTTTGTTTAGTTTTGTTTTTTTTTCATTTTGGTCAATGAGAATACCACTCAGTTTGTCGCATGCATCAGTATCCTGAGTATCGCAATCACAAAAAAGCACCTACATAAAGCTTTCCTGCATCACATACTAATGTATACATTACCAGTTGGTATTTCTTTCAGCTGCTGGCCTTGCAGGCTGCCTTCCCAGAAGGAAAAACTTGAAGTTTTACCACTAGATAACTTGTTTTAGCAGATATGTACACATCACAGACTGCCTACGTGTTGGTGGACAGAGGGTCTTGGAAGACAAGTTAGCCAGACACCAATACCTGTTTCTCAAGATTGGGCTAATAGTAGATTAAGACAAAAGAAGTTTGCATCTGACAGTTTCCTTTACCCAAAACTGTGCATTAAAAGAAAACCCAGATGACACAATCAAAAGGATTTAATATTTGATTGCTTCCATAGAACACAAGTTGTGCTACAATATGATCCAAACTGAAGATTATTTTAAAAATCAAAGAAAGTATATTCATGGGAACCTCAGATAACCTGGGCTCATTATTCATAAACTTGGATGGCAAAGATGAGAACCTCAGATTTTCTTTATATTGTAGTAAGGTTTGCTTCTGATGACAGAGGTAAGAACACTGAGATTCACAATATTCATTGTTCCATTCTTTGATACAATTTCAGATTGGTTTCAGAATTATTAGTGTGAAATGCAGCATTAGATTATGTACAGAAACTAAATTGTAGGAAAATCACTGGAATTACCAGGGACAGGGGGAATCCACAAAGCTAATATAAACAACCTCACAAGAGTAACTGTGCAATGGACACACAGCTGGAAGTAAAAGTTGTCCATCAAGATCAAAGCTCAGTTACCTTCAAGCATCTTATTACATTGTCTTGCTCAATATTCATCACATGCATATTGAACAAAAAAAATAAATTAAAGAAATCCCAAAGATTTATAACTGGAACTTTCACTTCCAAGAAAGCCAGTTGTGAAGTGTATGGACACTGAACGTTCACTAATGTATTACCAAAATTTATCATTTCAAAAATGACATATGCTTTGAAGCTTCAGAAATTGACAGCCATTATCTTGAATGTCCAGATAAATTTTTAACTAGAATCTAGGAGTTTTCTTGTAGCAAATTATTCCACATGATTACTGTCATGGCCTAGGTGAAACACAACTGAAATCAAGAAGTGAAACTGAAAATGTTCCTAGTTATGCATAATGTAACCCAGTAAGTTTCACCCTTTAAGGCCACATTAATGGAAATGCATAGTGTTAGATTAAAAAAAAAAAAAAAAAGATACCTACCCAACGCTCCACGGACCCCTTCTACAAATCAAAAAAACAAAGTTACATGAGTGGTAGAACACCAAACTCACCTGTCACTGTACATCTAAACTTCTCTCTAAGGCATCTCTCCAGTATCCTACATATGTGTCCTGCCCACAGCTTGGAAGGTTAGCATAATTAGAAGATGCATAAATGCAGTCATGGCCAAAACACAGACACACCTGAGCTAATTTTAAGTTGTGCATCAGAAATATTTTAGTTTAGGGCAGCATGTGATTGAGTCTAAATTAATTTGCAAACTTTTCTCTGATTCTCAGGAAGTCTTTTTTTTTTTTAATTTCTGTTGCTCATTTATGGCTAATTTAAAGCAATTTAAAGCTAAAGGTTTAGTGCTAAAATTTCCAGAGTAGATTACAAAGGCCTTGTTCAGAATAAGATTTTTACTGCAAGGCCCTTTTCTTACATAAACAAATCAAGAGCACTTTCATTGTTCTCAGCAATCACAACTGCACCAGAGGTATGAAGGATATATGGTTATTTTAAGTAGCAAGGACTCAGTCTATTTACTTCTTAAAATCAATAAATTCAAACCAGAAAACAGCATCGCACTAGTGAAGATTATACTGCTTCAGTTCATAGTCAGGGAAACTATGGCCATATCTTTTACCATAGAAGAAAAGAAAAGAAAATGGCTGGCACTTTACTGATACTTCAGGCAGCATACAAAGCTTGTGCACTCAACATGGTCAAAGACCAAGTGATGTGATGCAATCCAACAGTAGGAGGAAAGATGTTGCTAGCAATAAGCTGCCCCATGCTGACGGCTATATCATAGTTTATTTTGCAACATGGAGGTCAACTACCAAGGTTAATTTCCAAAGATGGCAAACATTTTCTCAATTGCAAAAGAGAAGGGGAAAAAAGAAAAAACGCAAAAGACCCCCCAGAAAAATTTGCCTACAATTGCAGATCTCATTGACAGAGAATACAGTTGGAAAAAACCTTCAGATTCTCTGTTAGTCAAAACCACTTTCCCAGGCTATTTATCTTCAGATGGCATTTTCAAAATACAAAATGCTCTTGGATGGCATGCTGTGACACCACACTGGGGGTTTCAACTGTCTCTTGGATGTCTCTTGGACACATGGATTTTGGGTACCCTTGACAAGACATAATCTAGATGCATTGAAAATTTGGAATATACTCATCCTTTTCCTACACCAAGAACTTAGAGGATGATCTGGCAGAATCTTCCAATATGAAGTTGGAAATCAAAAAATAATGACATGCCTTCCTTTTTAACAAAATGTTTATTGGTTTAAGGTCTTTTGATATAAAGAAGTTTTTCACTTCTCCTGATCAAGGGAAAGCACTATTTAATACAAAACACAGCAAAATGAAGTACCAAAAGGCAAAGAATAGAGCATTACCTCCTGAATTCCATTTTCAGAAGTATAACAAGTGAGTCTTGATAATATTAACATGATGTTGCAGAGCTTTCACTTAAAGAATGAGTATATGAGAAAACAACTTTTCTGTGTTTAGTTTTGTTCTTAGACATTACAGGCAGAGCATTACGTATTTTGTAGTAACTGCTATTATTTTTAGCTTCTGCATTACTTCTCAGTCCCATTATATTTTTCTTTAAATAAAATAATGAAAAGAACAACAGAAGGCTTTCAGGATGGTTTGCTTGATGCCTAAAGTGAAAGGGAGGGGGTAGTGAATTTGTGGGAAGTATAGGAGAGAGGCAATTTTTCAAAAAATACAAACATGGCTTTAAAGCCAAATTCCCATTTCTTATTACTTCTTTACAATTGAGTTTAGGTAAAGGTAACATTCACATAGCGTATTAGAGGGGTTTTTCAATATATAATAGAGATAGGGAAGTCTAGTTTGCTAGCAAAGTTTGCTAACAAAGTTTGCTAACAAAGTTCTCTGCAATATACTACACACATAGAATGTACCTACTTCTGCAAATTGAAGGCATGTCAATTATCAAAACACAAGCAAAAAAATAATTTATTTTCTCATTTCATTCACTTATAAATAAAATAATTGAACATTTTGCCATAAAAAAAGATGGGGGGAAAAAAATAAAATTTTTCAAATCTCTTAAATGTTTATGAAAATTATTAATCTCAAAAAAATTCAAGTGAGCAAACTTAACAAAATCCTTCTGAAATGAGACAATTCTTACCTACCTTGTCTTTCTTATCTTGCCTGGCATATGGAAAACATGGGATTACAGCAGTCACTCTGGAGGATGATGCAATCTTGCAAGCATTGATCATGATGAGTAGTTCCATTAAGTTGTCATTTATTTCGCCACAGCCACTCTGGATAATATACACATCTTCCCCTCTCACACTTTCACCAATCTCTACACTAAAAGAGATGATCATTTCAATACTTGAATTACTTGAAAATCATTATTAAATAATAAAAAAATCCAGCTTTAACAAATTTCCTTAGGTTTTCCATAAACTCCCCATGTAGAGTAGGGTGAATTTTTTTACAACACTTTGCATAACTGTCACCTTGACACAAAGTCTATTTCAGTGTAAGCCACTCCAAAATTTACTTTAGCCTAAATATGGTCTTTATAAGGCCAGCATCAACATGTAGTTACAGCTAAAACATTGATGCAGATCACATTGTTATTAAATTTGATACTGCTTATTTTTTGGTTTTTTGGTTAGTCTGTATGTTCTGTGTCCTTGCCATCTCCCACATAGAGGACCACAAAGAACAACCTAGATGATAAGTACAGAAATAACAGAGTCAACTTTAGAGTATTAAGTACTACCTGCATCAAAATAGCTCCTTAAAAAGGGCAATTCTATTCTTATAATTATGATGTTACTATATTCAGGAAACTGCTGCATTTCAGAAGCGGGAAATATCAAAGTGCACCCCAAAACCAAATGTCTGGTTAAAATCTACACCATGATGCTAATGCAGAGTAGAGTATTTTATATTTAGAGAAAATCTGAGAGCTGCCTATCAACAGCTCACCATGACAGCTATTATGTTGTGTCAGTTGATCTATTCTCTCTAACTGTACTTTAGGAACCAAAGCATGTAAGAATATTTTTATTCTTCCACATATTGTAAGGCAGATTCTGGGACCAGTCACTGGTCATACCACCAAATTCCAAAACTAAATAGAGCTTATAAACAAACAGGAAAATAAAACAAGAATACACTTCCAGTAATTTTTCTCAGTTCTAGATTGAAGCAAAAGAAATCTACTGCTGACCCACACTAACTTTTCACACCTGTTTTACTCCAAAACTTACATATAAACGCAGCAGAATAACCTTCATTTTTCACTAAATTCATGCACAACATACTAGAAGTAGACTTCCTAAATAATGAGGTGATCAAACCCTTTAAACCCATGCTCTACTAAGTTAGTCTTAGTTATTAAATACCAAAATATATTAGGCCCTTATTTAAAATGTTGCATCTTTACCCAAGACACAAATGAGCAAAAGTTTCTAGCTGGAAACCAATCAAATGTCCCAGATGTGGGTAGAATAATTTCTCTGATGGGTCCTTCAACATTGAGGCTTGTTCTAGTCAAACACAGTCCTAACAACTTTCATTTATCAGTTCAGGATGCTGTGCAAGACTCATCTTTCTGCAGAAAGGAATTTACTGCTTTAAAACATCTTAATGATAAGCAAACATTTATCAACATCAATATAGTTAAGTCCATTTTCTCAGCTTCCCTATTAGACACCTCTGTAGTCAAAAAGAGCTATATTAAGATCCTGTCTTAGTTTTTCTCCATAACTGAATACATTTTTTGGCCCAAGAATGCTACTAGCAGGATTTCTTAAGGACAAAAGAACACAAACCATCTAGCAAACACCAGGCCTCTGTAAGGACAGAGTTGGCCAGGGACAGTGTCATCTGCAGATACGTCAGGAAACCTTTCAGAGGCTTTCATGGTACAAAGACACACTTTTTCAGTCATAAAACTGTTACTTCCCTGTCCAAGTTTTTGATCAATGGAATAGGGCCGTTCAGAGAAAACTGTTTTGATCACAATATTTTCTTAGTTTGTTTTCCTTTTTTGAGCTGAAAAAGTTTTGGTCAACATCATTGAAGTTCAGCAAGATATTAAGTATATTACGTAATTGAAAAAACTGACCAGGCTTAAGTAGAAGCCCTTCTGAACACAAATCCAGCTCCAAGTAAAGCATCTACCCACTAGATGGATGTAACCTCATCATTATTATAGCTTCATGGATGTTATGAGGGCTCTAAAAAATAATAATCACCAGTTGACTCAGCACTTACACAGACCTGCTTTAGAACAAGTGCTGTCACATAACACAGCTTTGGAATACATCCAAAGAAAAATTATTTTAGTACTTGGGAAAAAAGAAGTTAGCTTAACAGACACATTATGTATCAGGAAAAAATAATTGGCTGAATGACAAAAGTACATGATCTTAATGTTCATTATATATCCAAAGAACACTCAGAGTTGTTTTGTTCCTTTAAAAACAGTAATTTGTGCAACAGATCAGTATCTCTTATTCCCTACCTTCTCAAAGATTGGTATCAAGAGATATCATATAGACTCAACCAAGAAATACACACACAGCTGCCTATTTTACCTTCGCCAAGCCAGAGAGTAAAAGTTAACCAGTCATTCATTATGTTGCAAGTATTGCATCATATATAGCCTGTAGTAACCATATTAGTGGGGTTTTGGGTAGTGGATTTTTGATTTGGTTTGATTGGGGGTGTTTTTACGGGGGGGAGGGTGGTGGGAAACAGTTTGGAGTTGTTTGTTGTTTGTTTTGGGGGGTTTTTTGCCCCCTCTTTTTTCCTTTTTTTTTTTTTTTTTACATAGTCAGGCAACCAATAAGAGACTTTAAATTACAGAATCAGATATCTGAAGTATTGTATCTCAAATATCTATTAGACAACACTAAGATAACAGCAGTCAAACATTGTGATAGCTCTCTTTATTAATATTACTACTAAATCCCCTCCATCTATATCATGACCTGG
Source organism: Calyptomena viridis (assembly GCA_013390005.1). Classification (NCBI taxonomy): domain Eukaryota; kingdom Metazoa; phylum Chordata; class Aves; order Passeriformes; family Eurylaimidae; genus Calyptomena; species Calyptomena viridis. The sequence continues at coordinate 51,023 of WEIV01013040.1, read as the reverse complement.
TTTTGGTCATTAACTGTTTGGGAGGTTATTTAAACAATTTCACATAGTGAGGACACAAGATTACAAGCTCTGTTTGGTTTATGCAATTTAATCAAATTTGGCTATTTGGTAATAGTTTAAATAAATGTCTCTTTCAAGAAGAGTCAACAGAACCTGTACATTAAAAGCCCTGACACCACACAACTCTGTTTAAAATTGAAATTTGCAGAAATCAATAGCCCAAAAAAGTAATTAACTGAGACAGTTGCTTGGAATCCACAAGCATGAGGCTCTAGCTGGGAACGATATACATATGCGAGTACATGATGAAAACCAAGTTGAAGTATTGGTATCTGCTTTCAACTTGCAGATTGAACTCTCCGATTTAAGAGTTCTATTTAGTAAGTGGAAACTTGGATAGACTAACAACCATGAATTAAGGATAAGGCTCAAAATCCAATTAGGTTACAAACATATTTCAATGGCTGAAGCATCCATTAAGCAAAGTCAGAATCAGGAGTAACAGCAGACTGAGCTACTTCCAAGCTAGATTTATAGTGTACTCCCAGCACAACTTAGCGATGGGGATTTTTAATTTGTACATCCCAACTAACAAAGTTTTGAGGAAGTAGGGGAATAAGTATGCAGAGCCAGACTAGGATGGCAAATAATGTAAATCTGCAACTACGATCCTGTTCGAATCAGGCATTTACAAGGGCTCTGTGTACCTTTTTAAATAATTACAACAGATTAAGTTTCTAGTCATGCTTTCAAGAAGTAAGATTTCTCAAGCAATTTCTCATGCCAATGAAGTAGATGTGTACTTTAGACCCTCTTAACACCCATAGAAGAGGCCAAAATTTAAGGTCTAGTGTCCTCATATGGTGTGCAAAAAGAATCAATATCTCAAGTGATCAAAAAAATCCACATGCTGAGCTTGCAATTCATTGAAACCCAGCCAATGGCAAGCACTAAGCAGTGGGGTGTGTTTGACCTCTTACCTTTGGGAATGCAGTTCACAGAGTAAAGTCTTTTAATGTAAGACTTCCAACTCCATGAGAAAAATATTTCAACTGGTGTGATGTTACATAAACTGGGTACCAGCAAAGTCCAAAACAGCAAAGAAATAATAAAAATGTGGCTTTGAGTTTATAGGGATCTTGTGTCTTCTGGCACCCGTGATCTCCCCTCAACTCTAGGCTCTTCTACTTTGATTAAAAACTCCAAGACAACCTCCCCCTCACTAGATCTCCATTAACAGCTGCCCAATCCTCATCGTAAGCACCAGAAGATGGGAAATATCTTCTAACCCTCCACTCTGGCACACAGTCAACCACTGCCAAGAGGAAAAAAACCTTTCCCTGAGCTAGCTCTAGGTTTGGCCACATGCAGTCCAAAAGGAAAACTCAGGAATTTGAAAACAAAGGTCTAACAAGCCTGAAAACATGCAAAAAAAAAAAAAAGTCTTCAAAGGTTGAGTACCAAACTCTGCAGCTAAGGACATATGGGTTTGTCAGCCATTATTTATGCCAGTCTTTTTTTTTTTTTTTTTAATTTCAAGCTTTTAGCATCCACCCAAAGATAAAGATATAGATACATATAATAAATATATCTTTGTGATAAAGGTATCTTTATCACAAAGATAAAAGTGATAAAAGGGCAGAGTATATGGCAAGGTCAATACAGTGGAAGTGTCAAATCAAAAGTATTGAAGGATTTGGGGCATTTTCTGATCCAGAGCAATGAACAATACAATAAACAACCATATTTGCTGCATTATTAATTCCCTATATAAACAAAACACTGTGCTGATGTTTCTTAAACGATGACAACCATACAAAAAATGAGGTCTAGAAACCATTTTTATCTTATTCAACAAAGCTAGTAAAATCTGTTTCTCCAGCCTCCCCTTGCCCATGACAGTGTGAGTGGGGAGAGAGAGTAACGGTTGCCTCCACTGACACAGGCAGATCACAAGCACTCCAGTTGCAAGTAACCTGCTCAGCAGCTGGGCAGTGTGAAGGGGCACTTCACATGTCAGCATGTCCTGTAATGCCTACTGCCTTCAGCTGATGTAACATCAGTTTATGACCTGAGCCTGCTCATTCCACAATTGGGCATCTGCAAAACATCATAACCATCTACTCCAGTGAGGGTGATACAGCTCCTGGCCACTACATCAGCTGAGCTCAAACCAGGTTATACAAGATGTAGTGAGGTCATGAGACAACTGCAGTAGAAGAATTGAAGGATGCTGAAAGGGAGATAAGATGGAAATTTTACAGCCAGGTGCCGAATTGTGCATTTCTGATACATAAGTTTCCAGGTTTGTTCTTGAATCTTTCGATTATTTACTTTATAGAACAAACTGGTTTCATTACCTCACTTTGTGTGCAACAGAGACTAAAATCCATCCTTGCATGAATTCAATTCACCAAGGAAACATCAGCTACATTTTCCTAGCTTGCAAGATTAAATTTCAGACCAAGATACTAATTTTCTTTACTTGGTTACAAAAAAATGGACCTCATATCAACAGTACAGTTTTTCCCATACAACAGTGACCCTTGGTAGTCAGCCCATACTTCCCTCTGTAGAAGTTAAATGGCATTCACTTTAAATTGAGTTTCTGAAACAATCCAGCTTCATCAGCTAAATAAGGCTGTGGGTAGGAAGCCCTCAAATTCACATGTGTCAGGCAAGACATCAATTCTCTTCCTCTTGGATCAAGAAAATCTTCAAGAAGACTCACTTCAGACACTGAATCTGACAGGAAGAAGCAAGGAAGATCAGAGAAATGGGTGGGAGCAGTAACTTCTTCCACCAGGAGAGATGAGTAAAGAACTCCATCAATGACTCTAGCTTCTCCATTTTGAAGAATAACAAGTATTTCAAGGGCAGAGTTAAAATAAATAGTTTTAGAGAACCAAGAATACTATATCTTGTAAGAAAATAAATATTTTTTTTAATGAAGTGATACATTCAATGTTGGGGTTTTTTAAGTCAGTTAAGTCACCAAAAATATCTGCACTGGGGTTTAACTGTCTATCAGCTATAATGAAATGACATCTTGGTATTTGGAGACAATTTTGTGAAAAACTTCAGAGTGTTTAATATCTGTATGCATTTGTTGCATTTCTGTCGGAGTTTCACAATGCTGAGGCTAAAACAGCCATCCCTGTTTAGGGACTTCCATTCCTTTCTTCTTCCTCCAGCCTGCAATACTCTGCTGATGACAGTTGCTTGTGGAGTTTGAAGAAGATAAACTGACTAAGCCCCCACTGCAGCCCTTATCACTTTGCCAAATAAGAAAGTGGTGCCACCCAAGCTCCCACCATGACACTGTTGCGGGCACTTAACTGACATACAAGCTTTGAATACTAAACAGAGTTATCTTCCACAACCAGATATTATTGAGGAGCTCTCTTGCTGCATTTATTAGGGTTGCCTGACTTTAGTAGCCACCTGAAGGAAAGAATTTCCATACAGTTTAGGGGGAAGGAGGAAAATAAATGAGACAGTGATTGAATCTACCAGCAATTTCCCTCACTTCCTCTAGCACAGACACTACATTTAGCAGTTATAAAACCTAAAAGGATACTGAATGCCTAAATCAAGAGAACTGTGACATCACTAGATATACCAGTCTCAATACACATTAAAAAGAGAAGCCTTTCCCATTTTAAATGTTTTGGAGTTGGGAACATACCTGACTATTGCTTCTAAGTGATGGTCCTATCCCTGGCTAACCCCAGCACTAATTTCTCAAAAACACTTAGATTTGCTATGGATGGGGACTGAAACCTAAAGCTTGTTTGGGTTGAAATATAATGCAAAATAGTTAATGACTCTTCTCCCTCCACTCTGTCTGCAGGCCAGACTAACTGCAGTTCTCAAGTAGAGGGCTCCCTGCCAGAACCCTTTGATAAGGATTTAAGCCTGGGGCTGCACAGTTATCAATTTATGCATCATTTATATTTAAGAGAATGCAGCAAACAGCAAAACAGAGTTTTTAACAAAGGGTAAATCTTCTCTGCAACTTGCTAACTTAACAGATCTGACAAAGCAAGAGTTTGTTGACCCTCAGGCCCAGGCTTATCTGTTTGCATAGGGGTTTGCCCGAGTGCCACTGGGAAGGTTTAAGGTCCTTTGAGCTTTTTACCTATCAGGTTCTAGTATTCTGCAATACTGTAAGCATATTTTGTAATGCCAATACACTTGTTTACAAAGTTAAAAATGCAAGAAAAATAAGGGGGATGTGCTGAATTCACTTTATATAGGAAGAAGTAAATTTTTGCTTATATAACACACAATGACATTTTACTATATAGACAGATTGAAAATCCAGATGCCTCAGGAAAGGATCACCAGAGCATAAATATCAACTTTACCTCTCTAGTTTAATTTCAAATACACTGTTGAGGAATTCTCTTACTACTATTGCTGATTTTTTTTTTTAAGAACATTAGTCTAGAAAACTAGCAAGTCAACATCTTCAAATAAGTTACTAAGGATATTGAAAAATTACCCATTTAAAACACTGTATATTGCATACAACTTTATTTTTTGAAGGGGAAACAAGAACTTCATGTCAGAAACTCAAGAGTAGAAAGTCGTAAAAAAACCCCAAACCAAAACAAAAGAAACAAACGAAAAAATTCCCAATCAAAACCAAACACAAATATTTAAAGTGTTAAGGCATGTTAGTTCAGGGAATAAGAGAAAAAGATAATGTCATCCTCACAGTGTTGCAACAGACACAACCAGAAATAATGTTTCTATTAAATACATTCCTCATAACTATGCCACACTACATCCCCACTTGCCAAAGAAAATAAACTGGCACCACTAGATTACCAAACCACTGACATACTGCAATCACCACTACCTTCCTTTTTAATGGCAGAGGCCATTAAAAATTTTAATTTTCATTAATTTTAATTTTTAAATTAATTTTAATGAAAATAATTAATTTTTCCACACCTAGAAAAATAGGTTGAATGACAGATTAAGGATTATTGTATCCTGAAGCATAGAGTTTAATTAATTTACCTCATAAAATAAATATGCAAACTTCAGAGATAGATTTCTACCTTAGATGAAATCTAAATCAATTTAGTGCTGCTGTTTGCTACGTTTTAAGCAGAAATTAAGATAAGTGTCTCTGGAGAACAAACATTAAAAAAAAAATTAGACAAATTAGCAAGAAAGTCATGCAACCAAATACACAAATTAAGTTTTATCATGCAGAAAAGAGATCAAAGAGCAATAAAGTGAGTATGAGGCTGGAAAGACTTGAGAGAAGATTTGAGCTTTCATTTAATCAGAAATGAATAGAAGAGTTAGAGTGTGCAAACACATTAGGTTGCATAAACACCAGTGGAAGAGGGTTTATAGTAATGCCAGTGAGCATAACTAGAACAAGAGCAATTAAATGGAGAATGTAAAAATATAGACAGAAGAGGAAGACAACCTTTGTGAATATATCATGTTAATCTTTCAAAGGAAGCAATGGAAACATGCTTTTTCAGGAGTTTCAGAACAAGAACAGATAAAAATAAACATACAAGAACCTCAGAGACTATCCAGCTACTTACAGTCAGGAACTTACACTTCAGAATCAGCTGGCAGCCTAGATTCACACACCTACATAGAAAAGCCAACCCATGAGGTGAACATACCACTTTCACCTCTATTTAGAATTCTTCATTCAAATTGAGAAGATTAAATAGGTGGGTCAGAAAGCTAAGATGACAAACTAGGAAACAGAGGTAATATTGGTAGAAAAAGCACTGTCAAGCACGTTCTCGAAGAGCCTAGGTGAGCAAGCTGTTCTGATGGTTTCATGCAGGATTTTTTGCACTGTTACCAGGGTCACAGCTGTCTGGGTTTGGCTGGCCAGAAGCCTGTATGACTGCAGTTTTAGTAGTGAGCCAAGGCCATCACAACAACTGTATCACGCTCATGCACGATCATCAGTCTTGGGCTACCCATGAGAGCCATTCAAGAGCTGTAATTGGTCCACCACACTCACGACTGGCTGCTGATGCACAATAAAGACCAGCTACGACAAATTCTGCAATTGTGATTTGACCTAGGACTTCTTTTACATGTCTAATCCATCATCACCATCCTGTCCCTATAAAAACTACATAACATAAAATCAAGATTATCTTTAGGTAGACAAAGCTGATCAACCGCATAGTTAACTATCTGCGAACAGTGGGATGCACCTGGCGCCGTAGACAGGCTGCCTGTTGCAAACACCATCCTCACCCCTCAGAAGGGAGGATGCTCTTTGGCCGACCGGGGACGAGCCAGCCCTGCTCCGGCCCGGGAGCACCTTGGCGGGAGCGCTCCCGAGCCGAGACAACACAAGACCAAACCGGGACGCCTCCGGTGCAGCGCTCGTGCTCCGCGGGCGGCAGGGGAGAGTGGGACAACCAGGAAGGAGTGCTGGGGGACCGCGCAGGATACACCGCACAGTGCCGTGTCCCCGCGGCTGCCACCGATACGCAGGTCCCGCACCAGCTCAGCCGCCCGGGCGCCCTGGCAGGACCCTCCGCCGGCTCGGGGGTGGCAGCGGGGTGGGACCCGCCGCAGCGGCAGCGGCA
>WEIV01013040.1:0-44349 GCA_013390005.1 Calyptomena viridis | reverse complement strand
CGGGGCGAGCCGGGGGCGCCGCGGGGCACAGGTACCGCCGGCGGCCTCACGGCCACCGGGTGGCGTCCGGGGGGGCCCTACGTCCTCCTCCGCCTCCTCCTTCTCCTCGTCCCGAGCCCCGGTAACCCCTCGGCTGCCGTCCTGCCTCTGGAGCAGTGTTCGACCGGGCTGTACCTCAGGCGGGGAGACCTCTGCCTGCGCTTCCTTCCCGCACTTGGAGAGAGAAACAGGGGCTCGCCTGCCTGTGGGAATATGTGGTTCAGGTGACACCGTCACCTAAAAACGCAATTGCCGAATACAGCTGTAGCTACGTATGTGTTCTGTCTGATCAGTATCTAACTGGTTTTACTTAACCAGAGCTGTCCTTAAATAACCCACGACAGATTCTATATACAGACCGTTCAGTTTCCATTAACACGGTTTTGTCGATTGTTGCTTAGAAATAGGCTCATGAGCAAACTGCTCTCTGAAAACTGACAAAATCAAAAAGGTCTTAGCTTTCAGGTAGAGCTGTTTTAGCTCATATGCATACGAATAAATAAATTGCATTGGATAAGTGATTTCAGAACCAAATGCTGAATTCCAGTAAGGAACTTTCTCAATCTCTGGTGGTCCAGATACTTGCACAAATCCTAGACATTTCTTGCTGAGTGTTGCACACCTACATAGGCAATATGAACAGGGGATACAACACTGTAGACTCATAAAAGCATCTCGAAGTCAAACCTTGATTCTTCCAGTTTATTCATCTTCTTCAACAACTAGTTTTTAGGCTACATTCTGAGTTACTTGTAACTCCAAATTTTGTCCACTGTCCTGATTTTGTTGTGATTTTTAATATTGGTTACTCTAAAATCTTTAGCTTTTGTGACAGGACATCTCAGCTTCCATTAAGACTGTAGGTTTCAAATCTCTGAAAAAGAAAATTTGCTGGCATGACCTCAGGATTATCAAAACAAAAAGCATTGCTAGACAGAAGAGGGCAATTTAACTTCAAAGTAACGTAATAAAGGAAAATCATACTTCATTGTTGACTCAAAACAACACCAGAACTTCTGAAATGGTCTGCAAAATCAGAAAAAGACAATAAGACAACTTGGTCTGCAAAGAAGTTTTTTAATACCTGTTTGGCAGTACTGAACCTTACAATGAACTTGGTGATTGTCTTGATCCCCTTTCTGTTTTTTTCCCTAAGGTAGCCAGTTAAAACTCTTGTCCTCAAATTTAGTATATATTCCTTTATTTGCTGGCTTAGCGGGACACCCAGACAATTCTTTTCAGTCTACTAAGACTTTTGTGCCCAACATCTAATTAGTGTTTGTTCACCTACAATATAGAAACTGCAGTCATTAAAACTAGTTGTAGAGGCTGCCATACAAAAGAAATAATGTTGATTGACATGCTGAATATGATTATCTTTTCTATGGTTGTGGGAGCAGAATTCAAAAGTTAGTGCCATTCCCACTTGAAACTTTGTACTTTTCTAGAGGAAAAAAATTAAAAATCACTCTTTTGATTAAATAAGAACAGTAAGGGAACTACCTGCCCAGCAGCAGAAAGTAAAACTTTCAACAGGAAATTACTTTCTTCCTTTTAACATCACATTGTGGTTAGAAACTGTCATGCCTAATACAGGGTGTAATAATCAGCAAAACAAGAAAATGCTGTTTTCTGGTAACAAGCTGTCAGTAAGTATTGGTCAGTTTAGCCAGGACAAAGACTGAAACAACTACGGATCAGCTGGACCTGAGAAAGCATATGAAATTCTGCTCCTGCAACAGAAAGCAATTTGAACAAAGGTATGGGAGCCAAGGAGAAATAAGAGACTTTTAAACATTGTAAGCAGAAATCAGACTACTGAGAAACTGTGATTTACATAAAACTGAAAAATTTCTGTCCATCTTGGTTTCTTTGCAGTGCAGTTTTGCAAATCTTACCATACAGCTCACTCTATGATTCTCTTTCCATTTCCCATACTGAAAGTTGTTACACCCTGAAAAAATGTCAGAGTAACTCAGGGCTTTTGTAGGTTTTATGTCACAATGACTTCTGACTGGCTTTTATGTTTGTTTGGTTTTTTTCTTTTCAATTACAAAATATCTTTATGGAAGAAAATATCTGTTGGAGAAAAAAACCCCAGCCCTTTAGAAGCACTGAAAAAATCTCTGTTGGATCTCTGGAAATACAGTCAGAATATCAAGCTACTTCATTCCTCCCTTTCACAGTCATAATTTGCAAGAGTCTGTTGACCAATTTCGGCCCTCAGTTACATCATTTAATTACCAAATGTTAGCAAATGATGGCTCCAATCTCAAAAGAGCTGATCATGAAAAATCTGAGATTTGGAATTAACAGTTGCAGACTATTTTTGTTGTGTGTATTTTTAACTGTTGGTGTACATTTGAGTCATGATTTCAAGATTTTCTCAGAATCTCCCTTAAAAAAAAAAAAGCTAATATTTGCCTCTAATCATTTGTCTCTAAGGGCTTTGGCTTGAAGAATAAACAGCAAATATTAGAGGCCTTGATATGGAATAGCAGCAGCTGACAGCATTACAGTCACATCTGTCCAAACGTATTATCTCTGCATTTTGAGACCTGTGATTCTATTGTTTTCAAATGCTGATCTGGTTCTTCCAAAGCTTGTTCTATCCTGCAAGTATAAAAACATAAAAAGTTGTTAAATGAATAATCCTACTGAGAAAGCATAAAAATTTGTCATAAAACGCCTATAGTTGTTCATACCATGTAACATAGCATTTTCTTCATGATCTTGGTCACTCACAGCTTCCAAATTCCCCTCAATGTTCTCAGCTTTCACATAGCTCCAGTAATCTCCCTCCCAGCTATCTTCCAAATCCCCATTGCTTTCCTGCTTTGCTCTATGGGTTCCAATGATCATTTCTAGTGCTACCTCTGGATATTTTCTGAATACTGAATATTTCAGCTGCTGCTTCTATTTCAGATCCACAGCTCTGTGATGTACTATTCAGCTGCTATTGAAATCTCTTTGATCACTTAGCTTCACTTTTCTTTGTCAGCAGATACAACTCCTACTGTCTCACCTACTTTATTCTGTAAAAGAGCTTATTGCCCTTCTTACATTTCTTCTGAAGGAAGATGTTAAGCCGTTTGCACATTCTTCTAATGTGTATCACAACACACTTTTCTTGGCTCTAATCATCATCTGGTGCACCTTATACAATGAATGATCAATGGAGAGAAGAAAAAAGAATTTTGAAACTAAAAGTTACGTAAATTTAACTGTTCACTTTGTTATCTGGACATTTTCACATCAATGGTCTAGACTGTTCTTAGCCCCCTACTTACCTACACAGTGATGGTCTCTGCTTCTCTAACAGATTTTCTCTTAAACTGCCTTTAACTGACCAACAGAAAAAATACCTTTTGTGCTGAGAAACCCAAAAAACTCATCAATATTTTCCCAGTCTGATCTTTGGTGTTTCAACTGCAGTAAGCAATCATTTAGTTATTCTTGTAGCTAGGACAACTTACTAAACTTACATATATATTTCACCTCATAATGCTGCAGTCTTCTCAGACATATTACAAAGTACCTTTGAGGATTTTTATATCTAGAAAGGTACTCTCTGGGATCTGGAGTTTGTCCTGAGCATAAATTTTCTGCTACATAACAGTAGATAAAATGGTCAACTGAAAATGTTTCGTAGGTAGTGTAGGTATTGCTATTGTTTTGTCCTAGCAGTTTAGGCTGGAACCCTTCCATTTAGGTTTCCCAGTAAGCCATGAAATATTTCAATTTTTGCAGGAAGATTTAGTTCCTACTACTAGATAATTTCTCAACTTTTTCAATTAAAACAACTATATGCTGTTTAAGTTCCTTTTCTTTTCCAAGTGTTTACTTCCAGTTTCTGTAATACCTCTTCCTTTAATTGCATTTCACTGTTTTTTTCCTTCCTGCCATGATTTTGCCCACTTGAACTCCAAAGGAACAGTAGCTCATAATCTTCATCCATTAATACTGCTTTGCAATCTAGTACCAAAGCTTTTACCTCTGATTCCCTCAGTTAGACAACTGCCAGTGTTCAACACCTGTGCTACCACATACCTGAATAAATAAAGGAAAGACAGCAGACTAACCTTGGAATTAAACAAACTCAAGGGATTGCATTATTGGAGAAAAAAGCATACCAGTGCCAAGGGAAGGTGGAAGTAAAAGCAGATCTTTAGATATCATGCATTCAGGTATCAGACGCGAAAGACTCTCCAGAATAAAGAGTCTCCAGAAGACTGTTTTCTACCCCTAGTTCAAGATAAAAGATCAAAGATTTCTGTTTCTTTTGTAAGACAAAAACTTGTGCATTCTGCTTGAGGCTAATTTAAAAATTGTATATTGTCTTTTTGCATCTTGATTCTAAGTAGGGGCAGCCATAGGACTCCAGCTTAGCCTGCAAGCCTGTCTGTTTATTCTTTAATCTACTAAATGAACACATCACCATGCTGTGTCTCAATTCTGTCAAATCACATTTTCCAAAAGAAAACCTTCTGCATGGACATATTTGACTGGAAAAAGATAAGGAAAGAGAAGAAAACAAGAGAAGAAAGGAGATCACAATGTGAGACTGCACTCTTTCACATCATGCTTACACAACCACAGAGACTTGTTTTTGACTCTAGTCAGAGGCAGAATGTCAGGTATTTCTCTCTCAGATTTTGTCTGACCCAGTATAGCCTTTCTAACGTAATGTTTCTGTGTTCTGACAGCATACAAATCCAGAGTGCCACATCAAACTAAAGAAAAATCTCCCTGAAAGTAGACAGCCCCCAGTCTATTTTGAAAGTCGCAGGGTAGATTGTTGTGATGTCTGTGACACTCATTCTACTAACATTACTGCACCACTTCCACTTCAAAAGCAAGGTCATGCATTCAGATTACACAGACTTTCCATCAGCTTTGGGTAAAACCTGCCGAGGGAAGATTCCAGGAATTGTCTTGTGGTTTCTCTGGCTGTGGTTATGCAGTGAAACCCAACAAGACTTCCTTGCTTCGCTATCTGAGTGAATATCCCATGTCAGGACAAATCAGGGCAAATCATGTCAGGACAAGATCTGCAAGTGGACATCTATCTGTCAGCTACTTCTTCACAACAAAAAACAAGCCAAAAATGAAGAGATCTGAAGTACACTCTAGAAACGAAACAAAACTGAACAAGAGCCCAACTATTACCGAGTGAAAATTTCCCCTTCATGTTCCCACAGTGTGATTGCTATTAAATGCTGTTAGTTATTTTAGAAATTGGCATACAACCTTCATATAATACCAGACAAAAATATTAGAATATTAACAAAGTGGAACTGAATTTGCTGAATCTGAAATTACGTATCCATACAACATTGCTATAAACATCAACAAAGGTAGTAGATACACCAAATTCAAATTAAGTTATTTTCTTTGATATTCAAAAAAGTACCCAACTGAAGATTCTTTAAAGCTTTTTATAATATTTGGGGGATAAAAAACCCACAGAAAATTGAACTAAGGATTTGGAAGAGAGTGGAAAAATATTTTTCCATAAATATTCTGAAGAAAACTGAATCGACTCAACTGTAGTGTTTTTTTTTTAAATAGTATAAAGGTTCCCAATAGTTTTGTTTCAATATAATGGCATAATAATTATAGATTCTAAAAATACTACACATGTTTGTTTTCTGATCTTGTCTTGTATCCCAACTTCAAATTACTCACAAAGTTGTGCCCTAATATTGTATGAAGCATATCAAAGAATAAAATTACTCACAATGCATCCATTGAGAAACTTTGTGATTTGAATGAAAGTTAAAGCTTTCTATGTGTATATACTTGTTGCCTTGATTTCAAGGACCATTTTCATTGAATTGTTTGCCAGGATTCTTATATTTTTATCAAAAGAGGACTCTATTTTAGAATCCTCTTTGAAATATTTAAATCTTCTAAAAATATTTACATCTTCTAATTTTTCCCTCTGCAAGTTTGACAAGCTTGTTTCCTTCTTCCTGCTCATTGTTATGGTACTATCTCACAAAGGCAAATAAGGTATACATGTTTTTAAATTAAATAAATGACAAACCTCAAGCCATTTCTTGTTTTGACAACAATCACAGTAAGAGAAACCTGCATTCTTCAAGAATTACAAAAGTAAGATATCCATGCTCTCCCTCTTTATCTATTCTGTTCCTTTATTTCTTTTGAATATCTATGTTGGAACTATCACAGGCCTCCATAAATTCTATCATTATGTCCATGGAAACAATCACAGCACAGCTTTTGCCACTGGATACTCCAGTGCTAATGCAGCACATGGAGTCATCAAATTTGTTGGAAAGGCAAATGTACAGGGTACAACAATCTTATATACCAGTGAATGAAATACATCCAATAATTTTCCTTTGAACTGAGTCAAAGTAGCATGTAATTAGATAAAATCTCTTAGTTTCCAAATCAATGTTGTGTGCAAACTGCCCATTGGTAATGACCCCCAGAATGAGAATGTGCTGAACTGCCCCAAGAAGTATTTGGGGAAAGCACTGGCTGGAAGGGCCGAGCTCATACCAGGGCACAGTTTAACAGTTTGTTAGCATAAAGGATCATGCTCTAAAGGTCAGCAGTGCTCAAGCATGCTGAAATCTCCTAGTATGGGCAGAGTTATTCCAGAAAATTCTTCTGGAAATGAATTCTACCTTGCCCTTTCTCCCCTGCAACTCCCCCCTTCCCAACCAAGCAAAGTAGGAGCTACTGGTGAAGTGGCTATTCTCAATTTGGTTTTCTCTAGAAAATGACTGAAAACTTAAGGGTGGGAAGCAAGCTTAGTGAAAGTGAATGAGAAGAGTAAGGAGAGGAAAGAGTCAAAGGATTAGAAGTAAACCAAACTGTAACACATTCAAGGACCAGGCAGATGGAGTCTTCTGGAAACTTAATTTAGATGACAAAAGACTGCCAGGAAGGTAGTATTAACTAAAAAGGTCTATAAATGGAGAGAGAAGAGCAAACCTCTCTGATGCTAGACAGACAGCAAAGATAAGAAATTACTGTGTCTGTACAAAGAGTATTAGAACAATGTGAGAATTAGTGAGAAATCATGCAAGGAACACAGACATCCCTCCATAAGTATGAACAAAACAATGTAAGGGATTAACATAGGGGATAAAATCAAAATGGTTAAGGGACATACTAGGGGGTTAAAATAAATCACTAAAAAATCAACCAAAGAAAAAAAAAGACATTTTCTTACTAGAAAAAGAAAACTCTTGGAGTCATGATTTATTTTCAGAAGTGACTATATTCAGTAACTCTCAAGGAAACCAAGGGCAAAAAGGCATTTCTGTTCAGTGTCAGGACTTGACAGTTCATTTTCAATCAATAAAATGGATTGCTCTGCACAGACAGAGTGGAGAAGACAGACAAATGTTAATATTCCTAGAATGTGAAACGCTTTTGACAGAGTCTTCCATGGTATCCTATAGCCAAAATAGAGAGATGTGTGCTACTGAGTGGAATACTGGCTTGCTCATTAGGCTCCAAGGGTTGTGGTCAACTGTACAAAGTTCAACTGGCAGCTGGTTACCTGTTGCATGCCTGAGGGATCAATACTGGAGCTAATACTAAAGAGGATCAGGCCTAGGCATTAGATTTTCCTATGAGAAGAGCTCAAAAAAAGCTATGGAAATTGCAAAGGAAAAGATGCAATGTATCAAAGCACCAGCAGAGAGAAGGCCTGAAGTTGCCTGAAGGTACCTCCCTGATTGGACAAAAGGACACCAGAGATGCAGCTGATGTGTATTCTGCCCAAATCATTGGACCCTGGGATGGAAATCCTCTAATGAAGTAATGTCAGAACAATATTATGTATTAGGCAGCCAAAAGGGTATAAAAAAAGGTATTTGTAACCATACTTGGTCTCTCACCTTGCACTACAACAAACTGCCTGTTTTGCATCGCATTGAGGGTCCATGTCATTTCAACTCACTACATAATACTGTTTAATTTATTTATTAACAACCTGAGCAGTTATTAACAATCAGAGGTGCACACTGAGGAACTTCATGCACACTAACAAATGAGGGAGAGTGGATGATGTGCTGCAGGCATATGCTGGAGGCATGAATGTGCTGTCATTTAGAGAAACTTCAATAGGCTGTAGAATTGGGTCACCAGGATCGTCATGAAAACCTCAGGAAAGGTAAATGGCCTGAACCTGGAGAGCAATAAGCTCAGTACATGCTGGGGACAGACCAGCTACAACACAGCTTTCCAGAAGAGGACCTGTGGTTCCTGGTGGAATATACATTGAATATGAGCCAGGAATGTGCCTGTGGCAAAGGCAGCCCATGGCAACCTGGGCTGCATTAGCAAGAGTGTGGCCAGCAAGCTAAGTGTTTCCCTCCTCCTCTGCTCACCCATTCTGGGATGCTGTGCAGAGCTTAGAACTCCCCATTACAAGAAAGACATAGCCACACTGGAATGCATCTGTCATGGAGCCATTGGGATGGTTAGAGGGACAGCACACATGAAGGAAGAGGAGAGGGCAAGAGAACTGAGCTAGTTCAGTCTGAAGAAAAAACAGAAGGATATTGCTGCTGCCTCCAAAGGCCTACTGAAAGGTTACAGAGGTGGTGAAGCCAGATTCTTGTCAAAGGTGCACAATGATAAGAGGAGAAGCAATGGATATGAGTGGGAACATGAGAAATTCTGATTGGAGACAGGAAAACCTATTTCACCTTGGGGTGGTCTGACACTGAACAGGTTGCCCAAGGAGGCTGTGAAATATTTGTTCTTAGAGATATTCAAAACTCAACCAGAACCTGAGCAACTCAGTCTAATTTGATCTACTTTGAAAAGGAGTCTGGACTTAAAAAGTCCCTTAAAACACATATGATTCCATGATTACAAAACCGCGCTGATTGATTTTGAAGGCAGTCAAGAGTTGGAACTGCTACATATCTGAGAGAAGCCATCCCTTTTCTTTATCAGAAAATGTTTCCTCAGACAACTATAAACTTGCCAGTTTATAATTGTAATAATTAATAATTAATAATTAAAAGAGCAGAATTTTTTTTTCCCCAAATTTGAAGTATATTCCACATGGAATCATAACATAAAAATAATTCATTCAAGGTGGCAAAACACTGATATTCCTGTCCTGACTTCTCCCTACCTGTCAAAACATAATGGAAACAAGACTGAAACCATGACAAGTATAACATGATCAAGGAGGTAAAATCACCTTTGCCAGCAGCCTGAAAGTTAGAGGTCTTGTCACTAGTTGAAATAATTCTTGGTCCAAAACTATCCAGAAGAGCTTCTCTGCTTCAGAGAGAAGCCTTTTTGCCACTGTCTTACACTTCATTAGAAATCTTTTACCCATTTCCAATAGTTCCAATCACCTATAAAGCATGGAAGGGTCTCTGTGCTGAAGACTTAGAATTGTACCATTAATTTAGATTTTCCACTTAAAGAATTAATGTTCTGCACATAAGTACTTTATCAGTGACAGGTGCTTCAGAATTACAGAAATAACAAGCATATCTTAACACTAAACTACAGTAGTCCCAAGGCTACATTGTGGATTGGGGGAGAACTCCTTAATATTTATTTGTTCCCTACAGGCTTGCCCAGATTATAGATTGTCCAGCAAACTATACGCCATTACTAAGGGCAGAACAAAACTGCTGCTAGGGCCGGTCTGTTTTCTGTAGGCATAAAAATTTTGAATTTTATCCAGTGCTGACAATCTACAGGAAGACAGATAAAAGGAATAACTTGCTCTCTCTAGACCTGAGTAGAAGTGCTTGTGTACAACAAAATTTCACTTCCTGCTATCAGGTCTTACACATTTTCAAAGCCTAGTTCTAATTTGTCTTTCTTTGTCCTGTTCTTAATGATTGGCACAAAAATAAATTATACATGGTTTTCTTCCATATAAGGTGACTTTATGCTTTTCAGCCCTAGTATTCTTATTGCTTGGCTTAAACATTCTTGTAAAAGCAAGAACCTAACCTCTACATGAAATTTAAGACAAAACACATTGTTATTATGTGAAGAACATCACTGACTAGATTGGAAATAGGCACAAGTACAACTGAGTAAGAGCAGAGCCAGGCCTTAATTACACCTTGGGAAGCTGGGGACATTATAACAGCTGCTCTAAAAATGTTCTGTCTTTATATTCCCAACTATATTTCACTTTCACACTATGTGTGTATTTTCTTCCATTTTTATCATTTCCCCTTCACACAGTAGCTTGGTGCTCTGGGTCTGATCACACTTGCATGCATATTCCATTTCAGTAGCACTCTGTGAGAGAAACAGAGAAGTAAGACAATATGCAATATTTTTATCATTAAGTAAATAAATTTCAACCTGATGTAATGCTTTGGTAACATCTCAATTTTTCACATTTTCAGAGCTAAATTCTTGACTGCAAGGTCTATAGTACACGGCTACTGTTTTCTCCCTGTTTTTTAGTACAAAAGTTGTATATTATGGACATTATATGACACAGCTATCATGATCTGAATTTCATTACTTTCTTCTAGAATAGCTATGGGATTTCATTCAAAAGGTTATGTGGTCTAGCTAAGCTCCTTATATCCCTCATCCTTCCAGAAATAAAATCAAATGGAACACTTTCACAAATGGACATGGACAGAACAATGATCTCATTAGAGAGAGAGTGGTGTGTTCTCATGAGAAGGAAACTCTGCCTGTTTTCTTTGAGTGTTTCAGCTGAGGCTGGTATGTGGCTTGCCTTTTTATAGGCTGAATTAGTCCTGGCTTTTTGTAAATCCTGAGGGAGGGATGGAAGGTCACTATCACAGCTTTATAAATCTGCTTTTATTCAATTTTTTCTTTCCTTGAAACACAGAATAATCGTTAGGGTGCTGAAACAAAATTGTAGCTCCAAACAATATTACAGTATTTCTCCCAGTATCCTTAAAAGCAGGGCAAGATGATGCATTCCTTCCCTTCCTTCTTCTGCACAACCTGTTAAGGTTGCCTCTGGTCACCAGATCACTCAGCAAAAGGGCACTGGGCAAAAAGTATGTAGGGACATTTCCACTTGTTCCACCTCCGTAGAGATGAAGCGTAGAAAGGGTAAAAATGAGCTGTAGGACATGGGAGAGGACCTGCCAGAGAGAGGAGATAACTTTTAGTTCTACTTCTATCCTTTGCAATAAACATTCTAGTATTATTAAGTGAATATTAAGGCCTTCAAAAGCCTATGGAATACATAAGAACAAAACATTATTGCTTTTTGTTATTTTGCAGGCAGGCCTTATGCTCCTACTTGGAAGACTAAGATACAAAAATGTCAATTCAATTTTATTATGGAAAGTAGCTTAATCTAGTTTATTGTGAACATGGAGAAGTTCTTTTGTGGTTTTCCAAAGGCAGTTTCAGGCACTGGATTGTTTAACCTATTTTTTATGTTAATATTAAAATTTTATTTTTATGCACATAATTATATTGCAGGCAGATTAGAATGGCCCAATTACTTTTTATCTCATTGTCATTCTACGATGTTCTGGCACTGTAGTTTGTGATACTGTAAAATAAGCATTATTTAGGATTCAGATGGTAAAACTCTGGATCATCAGCAAGAGGATCCTTTTAGGCCCAATTCAATCCTACTGACTCATTATTCTTCAAAGGTAATCTCAGACTGAAGCAGTACTCACTTCACTCCACATTTAACAAAAGAAGAGCAATACTGAAGTAGATGTTACACATGAAACGTGCTGCAGAGGCTGAGGAAGGAATGCAAAGAAAACGAAAAAGAAAAGACCCTCTTAAAATACACGAAGAGAAAAAAGGAACCAAAAACAGAAAGAGAAACACTACTGAAACCTCTCTGCCTAAGTACCAAAAGAAAAAGATTATCTGCAGTTCTCAACAATGACTTGCAGACCACTTGCTTGAATCACAATATAGGAAAATGACTACATGACTAAGCTTTTCAAACTCGCCTGTATTATATATCATCTCCAGTCACTGATATCCAGCAGGTCAAATGCCTATTTCTGAGAGCCTAAAAGGATCATTAAAAGCAAAATTAGTCAGCAAGCTTATTTACTAGCCAGTTAAAAATTAGCTTCTTTGCGGGTGAAATTTCAAGATAAGCAGAAAAAAAGAATGCAAATTTTACCTATCATTCATAATTTTTTAAATGGACTCAGTGAGCCACAGAGAATGCCCAGTGCTCCCCTGTGAGACCCAGGTCTCTCCTTGGAAGTAAAAACATGCTAATAAAAGTCTAGCTTCATTCTCTCATGAGTTTTCACATGTTTATTAATTTCAGATCCTACGAATAGTAACTGAGCTCTGAACACTAAATTAGGTTCTTCCCAGCTTTGTAATGCTGCTTCCAAAGCCCTCATTTGTGCCCTTATCTACAGCCAAAATGTTTTCAAATGACCCAACCAGCTTTGGTTAAAAGCTGATAAAGTTAGAACACCGGTATTCCGCAATGCATATTTATCTAATGTATTTTGCCCAAGGAACATATCCTATGGGACAGGAGGGGGGAAAATTATGTGCAAAGAGAACAAATTAATTTTGTAAATGAAATTATTAAATTTGGATGGAGCTGATATAATGGCCCATCCACTATGCTAGATAGAGAGTACAAGCATTCAGTGTAAAATAAAACTGTTGTCACAGGAGCAATGGTGGGACATATATTGTGGTTATACTAAAAGTAGGTTTAAAATCATCAAAAACACAAGAAACAATAAATCTGAATTTCACTTCATAATGTCTCCAACTACTGAACTACAAAATATAAAGACAAGCCTGCTTACTTCACAGTCAGTGATTGTTTCTAAACCTGAACACTATTCTTATCAGAATTATTTAGAGAATTTGACGCTTAATCACAAATTGTTTTAAGATGTTACTACTTTTTGCAAATACTGTGTGTTTTATATACTGATGCATGCTATTGTTTGTTTTTACTGTAAGAGCAAAGAAAGCATGTACACTCACTTGAACTTGAAAATCAGAAAACAAACCTTCACATATCCATAGAGAAATGTAATTCTTCTGATTGATTTTATTCCTCCAAGGAAAAAGGTATGAGGGGGTGGGGATAGATAAGGGGAAGATGTAGTCTTTCTTGTTCTTTCTCTGCTGTGGTTTGGTTGTAGTGTATTTGTTTGTTTGATTGCTTGGTTGTTTTTTAGGGTTTTTTTTGTTTGTTTTTCTTAATGTAATTCTGGTCACAATAACAGCAAAGGAAAAAAAAAGCCCTAGATTCTCAGAAAGGAGAGGATGTGTTCTTTCAAAGATCAGAATTAAACAATTTTCACAACATAGTATTTTTAAGAGTGATGTTTTATGATTAGAAAAATTCAGCATAATGGAACTGACAGTTTCAAGAGACAAATCAGTGAATGACATGAATTTACCAGTAAAGTTGCTTTCTTGGCCTTGTATGGGGCCACCTACTGAATTGTCTGTACTTTGGAGTGCAGCACAGTCTGTCAGGAAATGCAGGCTAAGATGGTTTTACACCATAAACCCTACCTGAGATGCTCTGCTGATTTATTAAATGATCACCTACAGCTTTTACATCTGTATAGATTTTATAGTAGATTGAGAACTTCAATGAAAATAACATGAGTCATACAAACCAATTTCAAACTAATTTCTCTCCAGGTGTTATAGGCTGTAATTCTTATTGATCTTTAATTTTTTTTAATTATTACATTAACAGCATTAATAAAATGTTAGTAGTTAATGTTTTCTCATAATTCTGCAGAGAATAACTAACAATTCACCAGTGCTACAGGCTTCTGTGATTTGACTCAGTCTCACAGGCTTAATGGATGTGATTAAATTATTTTATGCAGAGTAAACATTTGCAGTGTTTCTTTTCTTGCTCCTGTCCCAACCTAAGCAAATAAACTGACTGCCAGCATCAGTCTCATGCTTCTCATGTGAAACCTATTGTGAACTTTGAAAGCCCAGTATTGTAAGAGAGAACCTGATGTACTTCTAAACAAATTCACAAATTATTTGCTTAACAGTTTTGAACAATTAAGGTTATGGCCCCAGTCATTTGTCTCAAACATATTCTGTGGGAAATTAAGTGCAATTAGGGAAGAAAATAATTTGTCCCTTTTTCTTTCCCATTGCTTAAAATGTCCCTCCAGAATGAAGTATTTTCTCCCACATTCATTTTTCTGTTTCTCTACCTACACAAATACTTTCTCTTTCTTGGAATTTGAAAAGAATTTGCAGGAAATAAAATTACATCACTTATAGGTTGCACTTTCGTAATAAAAGGTTGGCTTGCTAGATTGAGGAAATCATCCAGCACAACTATTTGTTTAGCACCGTTTTCCTTCACATGCATCTCATCTAGTGTTGCCAAATCCCTGAAGAAACTTTCAGATGTGCATACAGCTACTGAAAATTTCCTTCAAAAGAGTATTAAAAGCCTTTACCTATCAATCCTTAAAATCCTTAAATGCTTTCTAATTTTTTATGTTTAAATGAATGAAATGAAGTGGCAAAATCTGGAATGGACACCAACAGTGTCCAAGGGTTTGGCTTCCTATCCTAGTATCTCAGATAACAAGCTTCTGCCATGTGCACACACTCACTCTCTTCCCTTGTGTCCCACTGCACAGCTTTAAAATAATTTGTATTTAACCTGTTTGGAGAAAGCTGGACATCAGGTTGTTAAAGAACTTGTTTCAGAACTAGCTCTAGGTTATGAAAGAAGCACTTTCAGAGTTTGGAATCTGCTCAGATCCAAATTTACCCAGAATCAGATATTCTGAACTAATTCCATTAATTGGTTTCAGGTCAGATGGTGGTAAAAGAAACACTTTCATTGTTACAAAATATGAGCACTTTCTCAGAACTCTCAAGCAAAAATGCTTATATTTTGTAATTTGAGCTTTGTTACGTAATTATTTGCCACACAATGCACTGCAGAAATGAGTTTATAAAAACTCCATAAACCAGGATCCTCTGCAGCTTTTCAAACCTAAGCTATGACACAGCACACTCATTGCTGGAGACATCCTTAAAAGCAGAGTGAGATTAAAGATGAAGTCCTGCACTTCTGTAGCCAATGAGTTTCCAAAGGCCTTGGGCTTTGTGGTTTCTGCTTCTGTTGATGCTATAAAAATAACATTGGCGAGGCAGCAGTAACTTCCCTGCAGCTGCTGCAGACAGATACACTGGGGGGCAAAATTGTTCTTGTTTCCAAAGGACAGTTGATTCTTACTTCCCGATCTAAGACCTCATAAGAGAAAGACGACTGGTCCTGGTGCTAATGATCCCTGCTCCAAATCTCACTTCTTACAATGACTTTCTGTACACAGTCTCTTCTATTAGGATATGAACAAACTTTTTTAGGTAAAATATACCCATCTTGCCTACACAGGCTAGCAATCAGACTATATGACAAAACAAGGATCTTCCTTTCAGCAGGGCTATTTGTTTGAGGGTATTTTTGAGGGGGGTAGGTTTTTTTTCTTTTGTTGTTAACTCAGCTCCCAGTCAGTGACCTTCATCGGTTACAAAATACAGATGGCAGCAGGAGGAACCAGGACAACTGCCTTTGCTAGCCAGGGGTTTCAACACCTCTGCATACAAACAGTCTCTAGACTGTTCTCATTCAAGGTCACCCTCAAAATCATGGGTCAAGGCAGCTCAAGAAACTGGGGGCTTCTCCTAATTAGAGGGCATTAGGTGACTGTCTTGGTGACATTGGGGCATGTGGTGGTTTTTAGTGACCAGGTTTTTTGTTAGTGGGGGGGCCTATGGGGAGGCTTCTTTGAGAAGCTGTTGGAAATTTCTCCATTTCCAGCAGAGCCAATGTCAGTCAGCTCCAGGCTGGCCCTGCCACTGGCCAAGGCCAGGCCAATGAGGAGTTATGGAAACGCCTCTGTGATAACATATTTAAGAAGGAGGAAAAAAAGGTACAGGCAGACGAACATGGCCGCTAGAGAAGAGCAGAGTGAGACGTTGTGATTAACACCAGGGTCAGCGGAAAGGAGGGGAAGGAGATGCCTTAAGCACTGGAAAGGGAACTCTGCAACCCATGGTGCAGACCATGGTAAAGCGGGTTGTCTCCCCCGCAGTCCATGGGAGACCATAGGGAGTAGAGATTCATCAGCAGCCCGTGGACTGGAGGACCCCACGCTGGAGCAGATGGATGCTGGAAGGAGGCCGTGACTTCGTGAAGAACCTACGCTGGAGCAGTTAGACCTGAAGGATTGCAACTGTGCAAAGGTGACCTACGTGGCAACAGCATTTGAAGAGCTGTTGTCCATGAGATGGACCCACAAAAGCAGTTTCATGATAGACTGTTTTTTGTGGAGGAGACCCCATGGGAAGCAGGGGTAGGACTCTCCCTCCCTGAACAGCGGCAGGAACAACAACTGACTTTAACCCCCCCACTCCTGTTTTCCCCAGGCTGCTGGGGGAAGGAGGGAGATCCCTGGAACAGGGAGGGGTGGGGGAGAAAAGGTGGCTGTAAGATCTATCAAGCTTCTCACTCTTAAGATCTGATTTTGATAATAACAAATCCTTAGCATTTTAAGTTAGAGCCTGTTTTGCCTGTGAAATAATAAGGAGTTTTTTATGGTACTTATCACAAACTTGTGAAACCCTTTAGTTTTTCCTATCCTCTGTCCATTTGCAGGGAGGGGAGTGGGAGAGTGTGGCTGTGTGTGTGTGTGTGAGTCCTTGGCATTTAGCCAGGGTCAAACCACTACAGGGCACCATAGTTTTCCTTGACTACCTGGGAGTTTGCAAACAGGATGCTGCTCTTGACCTAGAAAAGCATTTAGGGACAGTTTTTATGACCACCCATGTCTTTCCTTTTGCAATACCAGCCAATATTAGCAAAGATGTTTAGCTTTCCTATGTTAAAAAAAAAGATATTTTTTCTCATGAAATACTGCTAGAAAAGTGAGAAATGAAAGAGATGAGGCACTGAAATCAGAGGATTACACTGAGTTCTTGTATTCAAAGGCTGAGTTTATCTATGTTTAAATCAGCATAACTTCAGCACAACCTCAAACATGTAAAACAAGCCCAGCATAAGGAGTAAGATCTGTATAATGGCCTGTAACAACACTTAAATTTTTTTACACATGAACCCTTTTTTTCAGCTTTTCTTTGTTTTTATTTTGTTTTGTCACCTTTTAAAGGCATCCAGTAAAGTTTCTGCTGTTAACTAATAAAAATTTTTTTTCCTGTCTTCCTAGATCTGAAAATTGTCCAAAAGCTGAGCTGCAGCCAAATATTTCAAGATGTGCTTGTTTAAATAAAACTAGGGTATAAAGCAAAGAAATTCCTGCAAATGACAAGCAAACTTCTATTACTGGTAGGATTCATCTCATCAACATCTACACATTTACAAACTAGACTTCTATAATTGCACTAGCCTTCCAGACCATCTACACAACCCCCATTTAGAGGCAGTGGAGAAAAAACCCCAGCATTTCTTGGGCACAAATAATCTGGCTTCTTTTAGATATGTTCATTAGGATTAGAGGAATTCTGTTGAAGAATTTCCCATTGTTTATTTTTTGCCTATAAAGTGAAGATAGAATGATCAGTATTTTTCTGATAAATGACACACTGAGTGTTATGCAAAAACAACATAGTTGGAGTTCTGTTTGAAAACGAAGAGATGCAACAACTGAATCTCCTTGCCTTTCATTGTGACAAAATATCACAGAATAACCGGGTTGGAAGGGACCTCCAAGATCAACAAGTCCAACCCATACCCTAACACCTTAACTAGATGAAGGCACCAAGTGCTATGTCGAGTCTTTTTTTGAACACATCCAGAGATGGGGACTCCACCACCAACCTGGGCAGGTCATTCCAATATTTTATTATTCTTTCTGTAAAGAACTTTTTTCTAATCTCTAANCCCAGGTCCCTTTTTGCCTGGGCACAGTCCAGCCACACTGTCCCCAGCTTGTAGTGTTGCCAGGGATTTTTGTGGCCAAAATGCACTTAGACTTGTTGAACTCCATCCTATTGGACTCTGCCCATCTATCTAACTGATCCAAATCTCTCTGCAGAGCCTTCCTCCCTTCCAATAGATCAACACAAGCTCCCACCTTAGTGTCATCTGCAAATTTACTGATAAAAGATTCAACACCCTCATCCATGCATCTATAAATTTATAATGAGGCTCTTTTGGTCCAGAATTGGCAGTAGAATTAGTAAAAAAATGAATAAGAAGACTCATCCCACATTTTTGAAGGCATATTCAGTTAAAATAATCTGTATCAAATTTTTCTACTTTATTGTGAGATTCAGAGGCTAATATTAGATGTTTGCTGTCCACTTCATATCCATTTAGGCTGATGCAAAATAGATGCTAAAATTTGTTTCTGAACAGTTATGAGCTTTGAGAAAGTTCCCATCTTCCTGTCACTCTCTTAATTTGCATGCACAATATAATTTCTAGGATTTTCCTTAAGTGATTTCTGTGCTTTTTCTCTTGATTGCTCTAGCTCTTGGAAGAAAGATAAATATGTCACTTCTGATTTGCTTGTTTAACCTGATAAGGTACTAAGATTAATTTTTCTTTCATACATTTTCTAATAAATAGACATTAGCAATCAGAAGATAGTCTCATTAAGCATTTGATTCACACTGGATTAGAGATGTAGCATTACATTTCTCTAGCAGCATTGGCCTCATTCAACAGATCTTAATGAAGGATTGATTTTGATGCCATCTTTAATGAATACATGAACTAAAAAGATTAAGTCTTTCAGTCAAGCTTATCTCAGACTGAAAATAATTGAAAAGCTTAAGGTGACAGACTGTGACAGGATTAATGTAAACAAACCACTAAAAATACCACACTGTAAATTTGGGTATCCAACTTTGATTGAGTGCTTGCACAGAAAAAACAGAAGCCAATATTCATTTCAAAATTAATTGGGATATATTCCAGAACAACCAATTGTTCTCCCTCACACTTCGTATATACTCAAATTTGTGAATAAAGCCACAAAATATATCTAAGAAGTGCAGATGCTGCTGCTTACAAGATAACCCGCTCAAACTTGAGCAGCATCTACTTTTCCTAGGTAGCTTTAGATAACGTTGAATGAAAAAAGACAATTGAAAGTGGCACCACAATTTAACTTCAGATTTTTGAGTGTTTTAAGAATGCAATCTCTATGTGCTAATCTTCTGTCACTAGAGATTTTTTTTACATAACTAAACCCAAAATAATTTAAAAAAATTACTTTCCTTAGTTCCTGTGTGCTTTTTGTTAAAAGTCATGTCATGATTTAAGTATCAAACTTCTATACATCAGAGATGCATTTGCCAGTTTGAGTGAATTTTCATTTTATAATAAAAAGTCTTGACAAAAATAAATTTGCATTTTTTTAATCTATAACTACTTCTTTGCTGTGCACTATGACTTATAACATACTTCTACTGACTTGACAGAGTTTTATCTTTTGAGGTCAGAGAGTGATATTGAAGCAATTCATTAGGGCGAGCTGTATATAGACAAAATAACGACAGAGCTTAAATGTTTTCCCTTGTTGTGAACCAAGTAGGTCTAATTTAGGATGACAGCAGTGAAATATTTAAGTAAAGAATCAACCTTTCTTTTTACTTCCCATCTGAAGAGTTTTTTCCTTCTTTTTCTCTCTCCCTTCTTTAGTTTAATGAATCTTATGGACCTAAACAACTGATGAAACTGTAGAATAGGACACCTTTGAAATCACAGTCTCAGAAAAACTTATTTGTAACTAGAGGCACACACATGAACTTTGGAAACCCATTCAAATATTTATTCATGTTTATAGCAAAGAGTATAGAATACTTCAAGGTGGATACAAGACAATTTATTTCTTGCTAGTTTTTTCTGTTGATCATTTTATACTTTGTATTATCTTTCATTCTTTGTTCCTATTTTCATTTAATTTCTTCTCTTGTTCAAAATAAAAATGCAGCAAAATGTCTGTACAAATGTCTGTACTCAAAAATTTGATTTCATTTTGATTACTGCTTTCACTTCTGGAAGACATGAGGTAATATTAGAAATATTTCTGAACAATTTCACTGTTTCTTTTTCATCCTCCCAACTGAAATCTAAAGATAGCAGACTGACTAATAAGAAGCTATCTAGCTTTTATATTGCCTGATCTAGCAGACAAAAAGAAAACAAATTTTTTATTTAATGCTTGAACACATGCCTTGCTTAAATGCATGAATGTAAAAAGAGTTCTATTTTTCTTGTGAAGAATTGTCACACACAGTCTCTCCTCAATTCCACTTGCAGGTATTTAATGTATAAGGGAACTAAAACTAAGAGTTTGGCAATGAAAATAAAAAGTTTCAGTATATCTGTAAAATACCTTGATTTCTCCTGGTGAAATCAGAAACTTTTTAATGAAAAAAAAATATTGTAAAATACCTCTCTTCGAAGATACTCTTTTTTTCTGAGAATCACCATCCAGCAGCCCATGCTCGCTGGTGACACTGCTGTAATACAGCAGAGATCCTAAAGTGCCCCAGACCCTTCAATTGGTTGTCCCTGCCTCTACCTATCCCCCAGCCTTAGTTTACACTTTTAAATGAGAAAATGGTGTGAGTTTTTATGTAAAACTGGAACCATTTCTAGTCACTTTCCTTCCCATCCTGCTTGGAAAAACAGGACATTCAATACTGCAAAGAGGTTCCAACAATGCCGAATTCTTATCCTCATATCTGAAGTTCTCATCCCACTTTTTAGTTTTGTCTGCTTTTCCCGACCTCCAAGCTTGGCCAGTGTTTCATCTGCTTGAAATAAAATTCATCTTTGTATTCAATACTTTTGCTTTGCTGGGACTAGCAAGGCTCCGAGTCTGTGCTATTCTTAAGAACGAAAAGTGACAACTTTCTTTGCTAGTATGATGCTAGTGTTCTTTTTCTGCTTCCTCTGGGAACTCTCTCCTTGGGATTTCAGTATCTTCTAATCTATGTCACCATTCCTCCCTGTCTCTGCTTGCTTGACTGGGCTTTGACACACTGCAAGAAAAGTCCAATTCTTGAGAACTGCCTAAACTCTTGTTTTCCTTTGAAACATTGAAATAGCTTGAAAGCTATTCGTATGTCTGATGAGCTTTTGGATTACAGGCTTCATTGTTCTGTTTCTTTGCTATTTGTGAAACAGAAATGTCCCCAGATTAAAAACACCATCAATATTATTCTTCTGACAAATTTCATCTACAGCTGTGTGACTTTGTCATTTGGCCTAGTGCAGATGTTTGGCATGCCTGTCATTAAAGGCACACTGAACTCTACATAATTGCAAGACATCTGCTCTTTCCTTACACAGCTCCAGGATCCTATTCCTTATTATAAGATTTTTTCTACAATCTAATGAGACATTCTGGAAGTTCAACCCAGTCTAGTTTAACACCTAGTCTTAAATAAAATCTTCCAGATAAAACCTTCCAAATCAAAACTGAAAAATTATACGTAAAGTTAAATGGACGCAACTATGAACATCAGCTACAAATATTAACCAGGCTATTAACTGAAAGTGCTCACATACTTTGTGAACAATTCTACAAGGATACATAGAAGTGCTGGGCTTCTGGGAACAACAACACGAATGGGTTAAGAACAGCAGATTTACTTGTCCATGTGCTGTCTATATGTATAGAGGCAAAGCCCTGCACCTGGAGAGAAATAACCCCAGCTATTAGTACAGCCCAGGGGACAACAGGCCAGAAGACAGCTTTGTAGAAAAGTGGATGCTGGAAGCAAGAAGTTGAACATGAACAGCATCCTTGACTGCAATGGTAAGTGTGTGGCCACCAAGCCAAGGCAAGTGTTTCTCTCCTCCTCAGGAGACCCCTTCAGGGGTGCTGTGCAGAGCTCTGAACTCCCCTGCACACAAAAGACACTGTAACCCTGGAGTGCATCTATCACAGAGCCACTGTGATGGTTAGAGGGACAGAACATATGAAGGAAGGGGAGAGGCTGAGCAAACTAGGCTGGATCAATCCTAAGAAGGGAAGACCCAGAGGGATATTCCTACTGTCTCTAACTATCTAGTAACTATTAGGAGGTTACAGAGATGGTGAAGCCAAACTTTTCAAAGGCATACAATAGTAGGATAAGAGGCAATAGATAAAGGCTGAAACATAGAGAATTCTGATTAAAGACAGGAAAACCTATTTCACCTTGCTTTTGACACTGAAAGCACGTTGCCGAGAGAGGTTGTGAAATATTCATTCTTGGAGGTACGAAGAAGTCACCTATTCCGAGAGCAACCTGACCGTCAAAACTCAGTGATGCTGTGACTCTGCATCTCAGATATTGCAGGAGTAAGGCCCTAGGCTGAGCTCCTATATAGCTCTCTTTCATGGGATTTAAAAGGCATTGTATCTGTTAGTAGCATAAAAATTTGAATGATGGCCGCATGTGACTGGGAAAGACCCTCCTATGATATCTTTTGATTTTTATGGACATTGCTTTCAATGTGTAAATTCTGTGCCTCATTTTCACATTAGGGAATTATTTTTATTGTTACTTTTCCCTGTCTTTTCTGTCTTTAATTCTACTGTAAGTCTCCGGCGTTTCCAAAAAGGAGTGTAGGAAAGTGTAAAAATATCTTGGTCAGCTAAATTAAACAATATTTTCCAGTCAGTGATAGGGACACACTCAGAAACATGGATCTCAGTTGTAACTCTTCTAAACTTTTCATTAAGTGAAATTTCCACTCTTCATTTCTTTACACTAAGGGAACTCACTTCTGAGGTACTTTAACAGGGATTTCACAGCATTTTTAAGGAACTGGTTGTTTTGTGTGTGTTTTTGTCTTTTATTGGGTTTTTGTTTTGTTTTGTTTTAGTGAGGAAAGTCAGGATAAAATTTAGGAAGATTCAGATATCCTTCAGGACTAGAAGTGATAGAAGTGGGAAAAATGTGCAGTGTCAACAGGTACTGGTAACAACCTTAACCACTGGCACTAATCAATGACAGAATGATTAGGAGCTACTGATGTGCTGAGAATGAAAAACATAAATGAGATAATATTATGTACATATGAAACACTGTCAGTAGAGACAGATGATTATCAATGGCTTGATTAAGTAGATTCTGAAGAATCTCCTATATCAAAATGGTAAAATAGTTTGCTGATTAGCTAAAGAAAACCAGAGGGAACCTGACTCTATGTGAAGTGGAAAGATGCTATCAGAAGTTGGAAGAGAACTGTTTAAAAGGCCCCAGTTGCAACAAAGATGAGTATTGTTTCTAGCTATGGAAAGAGGAAGGTTGCAGAACACGTATTCAGGAGAAACAGATACAAAACCTGTGTGAATATCAATATGGCGTGTAAAGAAATTTCTTGGGGGTTTCTAACTCTAGAAATTCACTTAAAAATTAACTAAAAATATCAGTGAAGGTCTTAAGCACTCAAAAGTTAGGACATTTCAAAATTAAAACTGCCTACCTCTGCAAAATTTTATTGCTGCTTCCCATACGTGTGATTTCCACAGCATTCCTCCTCACTGCACAGGCACTAGGATGTCAGTGGTATATGAAGCAGTACATGTAGAAAGGAAGGATATGTGAAGAAGGCAGTGACCAGATATGGCTGTATAGAATGGATTCTATTCTTTTCTCTGTCAAAGAAGCTTTTGTTTCTCAGATGGCTCGCAGAATTCTCTATAGTCTTCTGCTTGAAGAACGCAAGAGCAAAAAGTCTGTTTTTTCCTGATGTAGAACAAATCTCAGTGTTGATACTTCAACACTTTTCACTAAATGGATGGTGAAATCTAAAGAGGCAAGTGCTGACCAGTGTTTTAAATCAAAGGAACAATTATCCACTCACAAAACAATTTGCCTTAGTAAATTAAGTATATTGTAATAATATCTATTTTTCAATGTTTAGGCAATGCAGGTTTCTTCCAACTTTCAAAAGAATAAGGGAAATTAGGGTTTGGGGTGTTTTTGGTCTGTTTTACTTTCTGATCTTCATATAAGAACCACCACTATGCTCTGATTGTCTATTTGCAGGACAACTCATACAACAGCTTCAATTCAAATGAATTTAAATTAATTTCATTTTAGGTTTGCAGCCTCTCTTTTTTTTTTTTTTTCTGTTTGTAAAGGTATAATTCAAAAGGGGACTGTCTCTCTAAGCTGCCAGCCAAAACTGAAGGCATGTTAGGTCCAGAAGTGTTCACAACAGCAAGTGTTATAGTAACTCTTGTATCATAATGATCCAGATGGAGCAAGATTGATGAGGTCCAGTCCCAGAAATGTTGCCACAGGTTGGGAGAATTTGATAACATTTCTGGATAAATTATTAATAAAGAAACAAACAAACTAACATTTGCTCTTCAGGTTGCTCCTACAACATTTTGTGCTTTTATTCTGCAGCACTAAAAGAAGGGACATAAGTTAATTAACAACTGTTTTACTAGAGTCCCACTGACATCACTGATGA
The DNA here is from genome assembly GCA_013390005.1 of Calyptomena viridis. NCBI lineage: Eukaryota > Metazoa > Chordata > Aves > Passeriformes > Eurylaimidae > Calyptomena > Calyptomena viridis. The sequence goes on along the minus strand of WEIV01013040.1, from coordinate 19,877 downwards.
TGCACATTCAAAGCAAAGAGCGAAGGGGTCTGGATTGCTTTTGATGTCGTTCTCTTCTGAAGCACTGGCAGAATATTTAAAAATCATTGAAATGTACTTTGCTCTTGGTCAACAAACTCACTGCTTTTAAAACAGTTTAACCTTCAGGCAAATACCATCCTTGGCCATTTTGAACTGAAAAAGAGGCTTAATGAAAGCTGTGAATATGCAATGTGAGTAGTTTCATGGAAACTGATGTGCATCCTAAACAATAAATGTAAACAAACAGCTGCTACATTCATGAAATTGTGAGATTCAATTGTACAAAACCTCAGCCTTTGAACTGGAATAGAACTATGCAAGGATTTTGTGCACCTCTGCCAAATTATCAACATATGTTCTAAGACAGAACACGACATGCCTCTCTGAAAAGGGAAACAGTTTTCCAACTTCTCATTTAAAACTATGGCATTATTCCTGAAATAATGTTTCATATTCTCCATCTCCCTTTTTTTCCTGCTATTTATTACTGGTAGTATTTACTAACACTGACCTGCAATTTACTTGAAACGAGATTTAGAAATATGAGAGAAGATGTAGTTGGGAATTAAGCCCACTCTAAATCTCGCAAAATACAATTCACGTAATTTCTAGACAAATACTAATGAAGATTCAGAAAGATCTATTGTTAAACTCTGAAAAACTATGAAATGCTGCTAATCCCTCCTATTTAAGTTTGATGCTAAACAAAATATTCAGATTTATACAGAACCTAAATCTTCCTTCTCAGGCTACCAAAGCTCGCTGTTTTATCTCCAGCAACTGGAGGTACAAAGCGCTTAGGGAAGCCCTGTGTTGCACGTGTACAGGGAGCTCTGGCAGACAGTACTAGGGCCCGAGCACTCAGAGAGACTGGAAAGGCTGGTACATGCCAGCTTGAATGAGTATAGACAAGATGATGACAAAATAAAATCAACATCAAGTTGTGGAGTACTCCTCGACTGGCTTCACTATGCTTTTCAAAAGGGCTAACACGATACCATGACATGAAAGTAGGAAGGGAAAACACTATGAAATTAATGATATATGTTAAAACAAAAACAAAACAAAAAAGGGAAATTTTAGAAAGCTTCACAGACCTTCTGAAGCAACAAAATCCAATACCCCTATAATTTCTCAGCTGAGTTCTTTCATTGGCTGGCTTTAAGAACAAACAATTTTAAACATCTACAAGGCAAGCATGAACATTTGAGCTCATTAACTTGGACTCCCTTAATAACTGATCAGAGAAAAATGGGCATTTCCAAGACATGAATTCACTTACCTGTTTTTGATCTCTACTTTCAAGTGATATGAGCAGCATCTAGTAGTATCTACTTCTCTCCAGTTCAAAGGGAGCCCAGCATGACTGGCTCACATTTGAAGACCTCTAATAAAAGCATCTCCAATTGCTTAAATGAATCCTAAGTTTTCCTCTTTCACTACCCATATTATGCTAATGATTCAGTAAAAGAAATACTAATTCAAGAACCTCAAATGCATTTAAGAACACAATATTCAGCCCTAGCAACTCAAAGAAAAGCTTTGATATTACTAGTTCTGGAACTGTTTCTGACTGTTCACTGCTAAAATGAGATGTAGCTTCACTCTTAAGCACCTTTGGTGGAATTCATATTCTGTTCAGTCTTAAATCAGCAGGACAATCAAACAAAAGACACCAATTTTGGAATAACTTGGCATGAAAAATATGAAAAGTGATCACACAAATTTCTTCAGTAACTCTGGATAAATCTTCCTCTAAATTATCACAGTGTATTAAAACTTTGTAAGCAAAACCTTAAGAAATGAAATTATTAATAAGGAAACAAGGAAAAAGTCTGAAAAGCTGGGATATGTTTAACTAGCTAAACAACATCCTCAAACATACCAGAAACAGCTGCACATCATTTGATTTGAATGCATTTCTTCTGGAGAAACAATGTGCTTTGTGCCTTTCAAAGCACTATGTTGACTCAAAGATGGAAGGCATAATCAATTCAGTGATGATCACGTGCCACTAGCAAGTGAAGAGCAGATGACCTTGACAAATACTAATTGTTGTGAGTTAAAATTTAAAACAGTACAGTGTGAAGAAAAATGGAGGGGGGTGAAGAGGGAGAAATCTTCATCTTCCTATATTAATCACTGAGATGAGCTGGTTGTCTAGGCTGTCTATACTGTCAACAGGAAGAGAGAAAAAAAAGTTCAGGAGGTGACTTATCCCAGACATCTTTGAATGCACCTCTGGAGACACCTCTTGCTCTTCCTGCATTGACTGTAGAGAGTGTTTATGTGATTTATACCTGATACCCAGAATTTAGACAACTAGAGTCAAGCAAGATGAATTCTGCCCTGGGGAAAGAAAAAAGGGCCACTGTAACTTAGTTCATCAGTTTTAATTGATTAAGGAGAAAGAACTGTGCGTACTAGTAATTCACAGAGTTACTCTAAGCCACCAGTGCGCTTCAGGCATGAAAAGTAAAAGGGATCCTGTGATATGCCAGACAAGAAATTTTCCATAGACAGAGAAGAAATATTACCATTATATAAAGATGGGTCAGATTTCATCTCGAATTTGATGTATGAGCACCAGTAACAGAAGAGACCTATTTAAATCAAAAATGTAGTCATTAGAACTAGCTTTTTATCCTAGGCCTTGGTAAGAACTTAAAGGCAGTCATGTTCTGGAACTCCTGTCTACAAAGAAAGAGTATCAAAGCCCCAGGTGCTTTTAAGATGAGTCTTAATGCTGCCTGTCTGCACTGAGAAAACACAACCATACTTAGTAAGAAGAATGCATCCAAAGGTCTTATTGACATAAGAGATATAAATAATGCAGATTTTTCTGCAAGAAAAAAGACTCCCAATGTATTAATGTGTAACTTGTGAAGTACAAATAAGAATATTCAAGAATAATAATGCAATTTTAAATGAGATTCCTTTTCAACAAGCTTTGCAAAGAAAATGGCATTTTCCTGAATTTCAGAATAAGCCAGGAAGGAAAAATAAAGCTTAAAAACCAACAAATAGATAAAAAAACCCCAACCAGACCACAGTATCTTCCAAACTTGTTTAAATAAGTTGCCAGTGGGTAACTCAGTTACACAAAATTAAGTTTCTTTTAAAAATTTTTAATCACAATATTACAATTGTAATAGGAGACATCAAACCTACTGTACTTATGTATTGTTTTACATGCAAGGCAAGCTTTTGAGTAGAATTACTTTTCTTTTCAGCATCCAGTTAATTTACTCATTTATGTGATCTTTCATACAGAAGAGAAGAAAGAAAAAACATTGAAAACTATTTTTTTTTTTTTTTAAATCAGTAAGACTGGCAAGAGAAATTTGGTCAGAAAAAAAGAAGAACATCTTTGGAAATGACTTCATAAAATGTGAAAAAGGATTTAATTTACAGTCTTACCTTCATGCCATGAGCACAGCAATGTGGGCTAAGTAGGCTGCCTCCACAGAGACACAACACCTTCCCAACATTCTTCGTAACATTCTTTCAGTTTTGTTGCAGGTCCCTGAACCTTTCCCAGATGCAACTTCCTTTTTATGGAGGGCAGGCTGCCAGGAAGCTCCACAGAAGCATCTCCAAGACAAGGGTTTCTTGATTTTTTTTTTCAGACACCATATTTTACCTGAAGTCCTATCAGTGTATACATGAAACAGTGGAAAAGCATATCCTCACTTGTTCTTGTGAATTCTTACCCTTTCTGACTCCTCAAGGAATGCACTGCTGCTTTGCTCTTGTATCTCTTCCATATATTTAAAGAAGAATATTTTTTAATATCCTGTTTCAGTGATTTAAAGAGAAGATGCTGCAGTAAATATTTCACTTTTTAGAAGGCAGGAACTGTTTTTAAAAGTAAAACCCTGTGAAGCATCCATGATGAAAAACATACTAAACACATATCTTTATAAGACACAGTTTTCAATTGTAAAATAGTTAACAATTAAATGAGGGAGGAATAAAATAGGAAATAACAAGGTCTGGTGGGAAAAAAAAGTGTAAACCAAGAAGGATTGAATACAATTATCTGCAATGTATGAAAAAAAATTAAAATCACAGTTATAAAAAGCCTAAATTCAGTATGATATATAAGTTGTATTGAAGTGTCTAATCCAAGTAGTGTCCTCCATAGGTAACATGTTTCAGAGAAGTTATAGTTCTTGAAACTTGACTACATGACTGGCTGCTTCAGGCAGTGATTGTTCAGCATTATTAAGGAGAAACTCAGCTGTACAACTAGCTATATTGCATTTGTGCCTATAACTTATTTGCCTATTGAAGTGACCTACAGCAGAAGCCCTAAAATACGTATTCATGGGGCTGGAAAACATTAAAACTTTCCACCAAAATATGTAGACTTTGGACTAGAACTAAGAGAGGAAGCACAAGCAGTTTTCTCCTCCTGCTGCGGAAGGCAGCTGAAGATAGGCTGGAGAAGGAAGCATGGGTTTGTGCACTTAGTAAAGTTTGATGTTGGCAGCGTTCTTTCTGAAGGTTGCCAGTTCTTTGGGCTGGTCACAAAGATTCAAGAAGTATCAGAAATTGCTGAGAGGATGACAGGATGATCCATTTCAGCAGGATGACAGATCAGGAAATACTTTAGACATCCATGTCTGTATTGCTGACATTGCTGTCCTCAGCTGCATCTGTGGCCATTTCTTTGGCAATAGAAGAATCAAAGTAAAGCCGGATCCTTTGGCATCCCTTTCAGCAAAAAACAGTCCTGGCCATCATGAAAATGGGATTCCCAAGAGGTACTAAGATCACCTCCTTCCATGGACACTGGAAGACTGCTAATTTATATTAAGGAACTCAGCACTTCTACTGAAACCAAAGTCTGGAGCACTGGCTAAAGTCTTCAGGTTGTTACCATTAATATCTAGATACACCACTTTCAAACCTGTCCTACACACAAACTTACAGTTTAGCACATGAAAAAGAACCTGTACAAGCATAAAGCTGTTGATGACATTTATGGTCACCTTGTGCTCTCATTTGAAAGGAAAAGCAATATAGAAGAACCCTGCAATGCAATGCCAAAAGGATTTAGAAAACATCTTTTCCCTCTGAAGAACACTGTAAAAGCTGTTGTGTAACATCTCACTGTCTCCTGTATCAAATCATTATATAAAAATGGGGAGAGTTATGTTTGTTGTTAACAGTTCTCTGCATATTGTGTATTACAGGCAATTATCTTCTTTTCATCATTTGAGTATAGTAAGAAACAACAATAATCTATTTTATTATTATAGGCTTAATTCCATCTATGTGGATACAGACTGCTGTCCCATTATCCTTTACGGTAATTCACTGGTAGAAAAGAGAATAGAGATTGGTCTTTGAGAAAAAAACCAAAACTTAATAGGAATTAGACTTCTTTAGGATGCATGGTCTATAAATAAATCTGTTCTGATGGTACACCTACACCTTATCGCTCCATACTGCAGAGATTTTCCTTTTGCAGTAACCATGGATTATGTATTCACACTGTTGTCATCACCTTTGGCACAATGGCATAAAAAAAAAATCACGCCATAAATTGTTTAAATTCCTTCTCAGCCACACAGACACGGTCTAAAACATTGAAAGAAAACCTGCTAGTAGAGCTCAGGATGCCTCGTCTCTTTTTTCACTCTCAAATTAATATCGACATTTGCTCACACTGTGCAAATTTATAAAATTACTTGCCACAAATTATCTAGCAGAGGTTCTTGATGTCCTTTATGCAAACAGCACTTTCAGAGTGACTCTACCAAGTGCTGTGGCAGCTCTTGAGGCAACTTATCAGAGATGGCACAGTGCCTGGGAAAGGAATGATGGATATACAGTGGTTCAGTAATTCAAGAGTCTCACAAAAGCTGTATACTCAGTTGGAAGTATCAATTCCTAAGTTTTATAGCAAATAGTGAAACACCAACCATCCATCCAGATAGCTGCTGGGTGTCTCAGAGATATACACAGTCTGTACATTCTGAGAAAATCTGGACTACAAATATAAAGGGAGCTCTTTCGCTATTAAAGGTACAAAATAAAGCATGTTTCTTAGAAGCATAAGGGAAGGTGAAGAAAAACATAAACAAATAAGTGATGTTAAAGACACCACCTTCAGCAAAAGTGATGGCTGTGTCTTAAGAGATGGTTATCTTTGAAGAATAAGGTGAAAGAAGGAATCACAGGGTTGTGAATTTCCTCCTGAAAGAAGACACAGATGAAGAATAAACAAACAAGAAATAACTTGGTTGGCCTTTGAGAAAAACTGAATTAGTTCTAGGTAACATATGTCAAATACATGTTGAGAATAAGGGAATATAGTTGCAAACACAAGTACCATAATGAGCAAATATTCCTCAGACCTGAGAAATAAGGTCAGCATAAATCCAGTGCAAGGGGACAACCACTTAAAAAAAGGAATTTAGAATATTTTCTTAGTGGAGCAGGAGATGTAACATATTCCTTTTCACTCTTCTTTAGCCCTGCAGGCTCAGAATAAATATTTTTTTTTCAGAATGACAGAAGGGACTTTAGAAAGAAATTAAGTATGTCCTATAGCATAAAAATGTGTCACAGTCTCTTTTCATAAAAGAAGTGCACTACGAAATCAATAGTGAAAAGTTTACATTTACTATAGCACAACAGGCTGCTAGGTTAGTTTGCTTTCCCTCCCACCTTTACGAAATCGAAGATTTGCTCTCAGATATCATGAGCCAAAATTTGCTCTACCCAGAATCCACTGCTTCACAGTCTGTAAAGGAAGTTTTCATTGCGTCTCATGAATTTTCGCCCACCAATGTCTTCCAAATTCCAAAAGCACTGACAGAAAATTTCAGATTTTACCTTGAGAACACCGTCAGGAAAATGTAATTACTATTTTATTTATTTTAGTTTAGATTTTGAGCACCTCAAGCTATTACTTTGGCCAAATCTAGGTCTGAAAACACAGAATCACAGAATATGCTGAGTTGGAAGGGACCCACAAGGATTACTGAGTCCAACCCTGAGCCCTGCACAGGACCATCCCCAAGAGTCACATCAAGTGCCTGAGAGAATTGTTCAACCCCTTCTTGAACTCTGTCAGGCTTGGTCCTGTGACCACTTTCCTGGGCAGCCTGTTCCAGTGCCCAGCCACTCTCTGGGTGAAAAACTTGTCTTTAATATCCAACCTAACCCTTCCCTGACACAACTTCAGGCCAGTCCCCGGGGTTCCATCATTGCTCACCACAGAGATCAGTGTCTGCCCCTCCTCTTCTTCTTAGGAGGAAGCTGTAGACTGTGATGAGGTCTCCCCTTTGTCTCCTCCAGGCTGAACAGATCAAGAGACCTCAGCTGCTCCTCATACAGCTTCCTCTCAGGGCCTTTCACCATCTTTGTTGCCCTCCTTTGGACACCGTCTAAGAGCTTAATATCTTTCTTATATTGTGGTACCTGAAACAGTCACAATATTCAAGGTGAGGCCACACAAGTGCATAGCAGAGTGGGACAATTCCCCCCCTCAACTGACTGGCTCCCCAGGACACAGCTGGCCCTCCTGGCTGCCAGGGCACTGCTGATCCATATTCAACTTGCCATCAACCAGGAACCCAAGGTCCCTTTCTGTGGCACTGCTTTCCAGCATCTCATTCCCCAGTCTGTACAAACATCCAGGGTTGCCCCATCACAGGTGCAGAATCCAGCACTTTCCCTTCTTGAGCTTCATATGGTTGGTGATTGTTCAGTCCTCTAATTTGTCGAGGTCTCTCTGCAGGGGCTCCCTGCCTTTCAGGGAGTCAACAGGTCCTCCCAGTTTTGGGTCATCTGCAAACTTGCTTAGTATCCCTTCCAGTCCTGTGTCCAAGTCATTTATGCAGATGTTGAAGAGCACAGGGTCCAAGATGGAGCCCTGTGGAACACCACTAGTGACAGGTCACCAGCCTGGTGTTACTCCATTTACTATTACCCTCTGTGACCTCACTCACTCTGTGCTCGACTCATGATCCGATTGATCACCCACCACATGATGTTTATCCAGGTGTGTACTGGACATTTTGTCCAGGATACAGTGAGAGACAAGCTTTACTGAAATCCATAGAGACGATGTGAACTTGCTTCCCTTGATCAACTAGGTGGGTTACCTTGTCATAAAAGGAAATCAAGTTGGATAAGCAGAACTTTCATGAAGTGACCAATTACTGCATTGTCTTTCAGGTGTTTTCCAATACTTCACAGAATAATCTTTTCCATAACTCTACCAGGCACTGAAGTGAGACTGACAGGCCTGTAGTTTCCAGGGTCCTCCTTCTTGCCCTTGTTGACCATCAGGACAATGTTTACCAGCTTCCAGTCAGCAGGGGCTTCTCCAGATTCCCAAGACAGCTCAAAAATCATTGAGAGAGGTTTTGTGATGATATCAGCCAGCCCTTTGGGGATTCTGAGATGAATCACATCAGGCCCCATAAATTTGTAGCGATCTAGCCAAAGCAAGAGGTCCTGCACAATTTCAGAGCTGACTGTGAGTTGATCATTGTTGCAGTCATGCTCCTCCAGCTCAGGGCACTGAGACCTCCTTGGTCCACCACCCATGTGCCACAGAGGCAAAAAAAGCATTAAACACCTCTGCTTTGTCTCTGTTCGTTCCTGTTTGTGAGGTGACCATCCTCATCCTGTAATAGGCTGACGGTATTTCTATAATGTCTATTGCCATTAATATATTTGAAAATCCTCTTTTTATTGTCTTCCAGACTTCTGGACAGCTTCAACTCCAGTTGAGCTTTGCCTGCACACATTTTCTCCCTACAGCAGGAAGCAGAATCTCTGTATTCTTCCCAAGTCACCTGACCCTGCTTCCACTGGGCATACACCTTTTTATTGCCTTATTTCCACGGGAAGATCCCTGCTCAACCAAGCCATTAGGGCTGTTCCACAGGTAGTGCAGTGGAAGCTTGTGATCACCTTCTTTCTGTGCAGAAGAGCTACTCCTGAACTTTGAATGGAAAATTATAAAAACTGGTTAATATTAGAGCCACATGTTCATCAATAAGCTCTTTGTGACACGAACCAAGTTTTCAGTTTGCAATAGTTTAGTGCTTAGTGCAATGAGGCTCTGGCTTTTAACATCTGCTGTTACAATGCTACAGTTATACACTACTGAGACAAATTAATCCTTGGTAAAATACTACTAACTTTAACTGGATTTCAGTGCAGTCAAGGGTCTCTCTTAGATATAAATTGTGTGACAAAAGTCCCTCAAGAGTCCATTTCTCACATTCAAATAATGTGCTAGTGTGATTATTTCATGTCTGGTGAGCAGTGAGGACATCATGAAGCATTCTCTATCTTCCAGTGATCACGAATTGATGGAGTACTAATTACATACAAAGAAAAAAATGTAGGTATGCAGCTTTGTTTCTTAATTTCAAAATGGCAAACTTTGCCCAATGTTATGTTTTAGAACAGCCTGAACTCAAGGACTCAAACATGAAGATGCCTGTCACTTTGCCAAGTTAAAAAAATCACTAAACATGCAGTGTATATAAAAAAATTTATAAAATTATAGCATCTTCCAGAGGACATGATATTATTTAGTATTTCTTTACTGCCTTAGTACAAGTAGGTACATACTGATGACATTCCCTGATGTCATGAGGTTAAGATGTACAACTAATTAATGCAGGAATCAATTAGGATGCCACACAGGAAGACAAGATCACCTTAATTATGAAGATTAATCAAAATAGGTTATACTTCAGAAGCAACTGATGTGCAAGGTCATATGACCCAGAATTATTAACAGTTATGTCTAGTATGTCCTTCGCTGGACAGGACAAGCTGAACCATAGGACCTTAGAATCATAGAAGAGTTCATGTTGAAAGGGACTTTTTAAAGGTCATGTAGTCCAACCTCCCTGCAATAAGCAGAGACATCTTCAACAAGGGCAGGCTGCTCAGAGCCCTGTCTAACCTGACCTTGAATGTCTCCAGGAATGAGGCATCTACCATCCCTCTGGGCAACCTGTTCCATATGCCTCACAACCCTCATCATAAAAAAATCTTCCTTATATCTAGTCTAAATCTACCCTCTTTTAGCTTAAACCTATTACCTCTTGTCGTACTGCAAGAGACCCTGCTAAAAAGTAGGCCCTTGTCTTTCTTACAGTCCTTCTTTAAATATTGAAAAGTTGCAAGAAGGTTCCCTGGAGCCCAGAAGACAGATTAAAATACTTACTGACAGGATAATTGTGAGACACCAGCCTAATATGCCTGTGAATATGTGTGAATCTAGGTAACTATAAGCAAATTCTTTCCAGAAGCTGTGCCATTGTACTAAGTTCTCATAAGCCAGCATTAAAAGCCTGCATATAATTCTGTGTAGAAAGATTACAAAAAAGACATTTGCATGGTATCACATGGGCATATCTGAAATCCGGGGAAAAGGAGAAGCTGCCTGCTAAGAGATACTTTAGAGAGCTTGAATAGGTGATTCTGTTTATAAAAACTGAGACTAGAACATAGTGGTAGTTTATGAAATCACGCCATGAGAGTCCAGTAGAGGATGACCCCTGGTCAGGGGTTGGAGCACACAATATACGAGGAAAAGGCTAGGAGGAACTGGTTTTATTCAGTCTGGAAGAGAGAAGGCTCTGTGGAGACTTTACTGCAACCTACAGCTGCCTGATGGAAGGATGAAGACAGAGCAAGACTCTCCTAAAGGCTGCACAGTGATATGATGAAAGGCAATTGGATATTGTTGGAACATGACAAAGTCTGATTAAAGAATTTTTATATTTTTTAACATTAAAGATTGTCAGGTATTGCAACAGGTGCCCAGAGAAGTTGTGGGACATCTATCCTTGGAGGGTGTCCAATAAACAACTTGAAACAGCGATGAGCAACCTGATCTCATTAGACCTCCTTTGAGCAAGGCTTGGACAAGATGAACTCTAGAGGACCCTTACAATCCAAATTTTTCTATGATTCTATGAAAATGCATGTAAAAGGAGAGGACACCCTTGCCTCACACACACCACTTCACCCACACACACAGTAGTTAAACCCCAAAAATATTTCCACCAAAAAACGGTCACAGTTAACTTTAGGGAGCAAAATGCCTACAAACAGGAAAGTTCTTAAAACAGACAATAAAAGGACAATAAAAATCTGCTTACCTTTGAAACAAAATTTGATCAGTTTTTGAAATGCAGTGGAATGGAAAGGACTGGACTTTCAATGCTGAAAGTGAAACATTACTATGAACTATGTCAATGCTTAGCTGTGACAATCCTAAATTTATTTTTGAAACTTAGTATTTCCAAATCACTGGTGACATTTTTATAAACTCAGAAAGCAATCGAGTAATATGTACAGTACAACAATTCAGCCTGTATTTTTCTCCAGTATGGAATGTTCAAAACCTACAATATTTGCAACATAAGAACAGCATGCATGGCACCATTCTCTGGGCTGCCAGAATGGGAGCACCAAGTCTGAGCACCATACGAACAGGCTGTTGTCACCCACCAACAACGTAATTCAGCCCGCAACATGCCTCTGACCAGCCCTCTGGAGTGGGTCAGGTCCATTTTCTCCTATGGACAATAGATTAAGCTTCTGGTACTGTGTTTCTGAAGATGTTTCTCTGCAGTCAGAGGAAAAGGCCTGTCTTGGTTTCATAGTGAGGTGGAAGAAAATATTTCCTTAAATTTGTTCACTTAGTCTTTCTAGTTCAGCACAAAAAGCTTCTCATGTGCTTCAACTGAATGGGTAAGTTTTCAAAACAGAGAAGTTATACTCTTTGCATACGACATTATGACAAACAGATAAAAATTACCTGAATCAGTTTGGAGAATGAAGGCTGCTGCTCCTCTGTCACTGAAAAGTTTAACAGATGCTCTTGTGAAAACCTATTTGCCAGCCAGAACAAAGAGCTTTTGCTGCCTCGCAAACACAAGACTACAAAATGTTTTCCAGAAAGGTTCAAATGGGAGAGATTATTCACAAATTGTCTTTGTCATCACTTAAGAGAAGAACTGTCTCTAGCTAGAAATATTTCAGAAGTATTTATTGTATTCTGAAAACTTCATTTTATTTCTAACTTATTTACACTTAAACATTCAGAATCATAAAATATGAAGTATAAAATAGTTAACAAAATAGATGCAGTTCGTGTTGTTCAGATGCACCATAGGTATATGATGAAACAGCAAACAGCATATGAATTTCTTGACAGTCCTCTCTCTCACATTTGCCAGGGAAAGGGGTGTATAGACCTGCCCAATACATTTTGGTCTAACCATTATGGCATCCACCTTTTCTTTCAGAGAGAAAACTACCAGCACTCTGGTTTCTGTGTCCTTAGTCTTCACTGTCTAAAATGTCAACACTAATGTTCCATACATTAGATACCCTCTGAAGTTGGTATATTCGTTTGTTTTTTTTTCTTTTTTTTAAATACAGAATTTCCTAGAAAAGAAGAATCAAGTAATTCAGTCCATATGAACAAAAGAGTCATTTATTATATATATATTCTCTAGTAAGTATAATAGTCTCTTGGATTTTAAATGTCTTTTTGCTATTTTCAATGCTTAAAAATTATAATTTTAAAACATTAAATACTGTTTTATATACATTATGATTTATCATTTCTAAATATGGAGCATTCTCCAAGTGAAAACTTGGATGAAACAGAAAACAACTTCATTGACATAACAGGCTTTAGAAGTTCACTTCATACAACCATGAATTTGACTATATGAAAAATAGCCAAACATCAATTTGCTTCTATGTGAGATTTTTTTCTGGTCTTGAGGAAAGGGATTTTTTGGCTTTTGTTTTTGTATAAACAGAAGGACAGATCTACTAATTGCTTTTGTCAGTGTTCAGGATTTTAACTTTTTTAATCTCATACCTATTTTATATAAAATAACAAAATATACAGAGAAAGCTGACTTTGTTACACTAGTTCATACACATACAGTAAATAAAAGTTTTTTTATGTATGGCTTTGCAAAGGTAGATTATGAAGTGACTTTTGAATTTTATTTGTTTAAAAGCATTTTAAGAGAACGTGTTAGTGTGCTTACAATAGCGGCCATGGTAGTCGAATGTCGAGCCAAGAGTTTAATGCTAGGATCACTGGAGGTCTTGCCTGACACTGCTTCTGCAGCTTTCAGAAGACAAATGTAGTTTATTACAACCTCGTCTATCTTAGCTATAATTTCCTGCTGCTGTGTTTCACAGTTCATGACTTTAACTAAACGCATGCAGGCTTCTGTTAAGCAACAGAGTACTCGAAAGCTGGAAGTCATAGCTAAAAGCATTTCCTCAGGGCTTTTATCAGCCATGGCCATTTTCCTGCAGGCACTTCCCAACTGTCTTGATTCCAAAGATAACAGTTGTTTATACTTAGAAAGTTTAAGGTCATATGTTTCTGGATGTAAATCTCTCTTGCCCATACTTGCTCGGACCAGTGAGAGTAGCTCATTGGCATCCTTTTGTGCTGCAATAAATCCATCAGGCATTGCATAAGTCTTCTCTTTCATTACATTTATTCGAGTGATTCGTGCATCAAAGGCCACATCATTGAGATTCACATCAATTTGGCCACTTTGGGTGTCAGCACTGCTCTTCTCATGCTCATTGACTGCCTTATCTTGTGAGGGCTCAGCAGCTTTCGGGGACTCCAAGCCTTTCTGCTCACTGTCAGTGGACAACAAGTGGCCAACTGATTCTGTGAGCTCACATGGGATCTGTGGTTCAAAGAGATGTGAGAGCTGATGGCTGCTTTGATCATCTTCGTCATCGTTGTCATCATTTCCTCTGCTTAGGAAGCAATACCTAAAGGGGCCACGACACCTCCAAGTGCTGGTGTCCAGCTTTCGCAAGGGCAATGGTAGACACTGCTTGGAGTCCTTATGACTGGCACCTGTGCCCAAACACCTCCTACTGTCCTTCCTGTTGGTGCTGACATACACACAACTCTGAGAATAACTTTTTGACAGCTTTTTGCCCAGGGAAAACTCCACTCTTCTCTCAGATTTGGATTCATCCTTTCGGGTGATGTCCAGGCATTTCAAGCTGGCCATGGTTGCCTTCTTTTCAAACAGCATCTCAATGCTTGCAGATCCTCCAATGATGCTGCTGCTGCGTCTCAGCACTTTCCTGTTCTGCGGCATCCTGAGGCTTCCTCCTATCATGTCATATGGCCGTAAACTAACTGTTGCCCCACAAGCCTGATTTACTTTGGGAATGTCACAAGAGTCTTGATTTTGACTTGGCACCTTTGATTCTGATAGCATGGATGATAGCATGATGGAGTCAGCTAGAGGCTGTCTAGGAAAAGCTGTAGGCATGCCTCCTTGTCTTCCCTTTTCAGGTTCTGTGAAAGCTACACTAGGGGTAGTAGAAAAGCAGACAGAATAATTAAGCATCATCCTGATATTATTCAGAGACTGAACTTTTAAATATCTTTTAACAGCAAGGAAAAAATGGATTCCGGGTGTTTCCCAATGGTCTCCATTCCTCAAAATATTCCATAAAAAATTTCATTACTAGTCTTTTGTATTTCATTGAAATGCCTTTTAAAATCTATCAACAAATTACAAATTATGAATAATTAATTGTTCATTCCAGTACAGAAAACTTATTTAAAAAAAGGACTAAAAAATTACCTACAAAACATCCTAAATCTCCCCCAGTATATGGATTGCATGTTTTCAATTACTAATTAGATGAGTACTTTCAGATTAAAATAACTTCCTTAACTACACTTGAAAGATATGTTCATGGTAATTTGGTTTGGTTATGTGGGTTTGGCAGAGAAGTAGTACTTCTCATTCTAGCTCCTAGTCTGTTGAACTTTTGGATTTTCATGCGTTCATACACTACTGCTACATGTGGGTTGCAATCACAGGAAGAGAGAAACATTTAAAATCCAACTGAAAGAATTTCCAATGCTGTCTCTGAAAAACTGTGCATTTTTTATAACTTTAAAGAAACATCTACCGTTAGGTTGTGAAGTAAATACATGCTTAATAAAGTAGTGACATTTTCTCATCCTTACATTTAGAGCTTTTTCTTCATACTGGCATACTTTTGACAACCTGCTAAAATAGCATATAGGATACATAATAAAGAATTGCACATTTTTCTCTCCTACATTAATATATCTTCTGAAGTCATCTTATAATCTAAGAAGTATCCTGCAACTCAAGTGACTATGGATTTTGGAGAGGCTTCCGAAGACTGGAAGAGGCATCTCCATCAACATCCTTCCAAATATTTTTAACTGTAATGAGAAGTTTTTCACAAAGTTGATATCTGTATGAAGCTCATAAGAATATCTCAACATGTACAAGTAAATAAATAGATAACTGAAGGTCTAATCCCACTGCCTGCTACAGCTTGATGATATAGTACAAGGTAAATGCAATAGAAATGTCTTGCCTAGTCCTCAACGCTAACATGCTTTGAAAATAAACATAAGAAACTCTTTATTACTGCTGTACCTGTAGTTTCTTTTATCTTGGGGATCCGATGACATCCTTCTCTCAAAGTGCCGAACAGTGGTTCAGCATTAATTGCTGAATGCACAACAGGCACCGTCATTCTGTGACACATGGCTTCAGGCTGCTGGTGCAGGTCCTTGTATGTTGTTCCATGGTTTGGAAGAATGGTAGCTCTTTCATCTGCTGGAACATAGGCAATGCCCTTCACTGATGGATCAGAGATAATGTGCTTAACATCAGAGGTACAAAGAGGAGATTCAACAGGGGTAGCACAGGTGCTACTG
Source organism: Calyptomena viridis (assembly GCA_013390005.1). NCBI lineage: Eukaryota > Metazoa > Chordata > Aves > Passeriformes > Eurylaimidae > Calyptomena > Calyptomena viridis. The sequence continues at coordinate 4,081 of WEIV01013040.1, read as the reverse complement.
CCCGTGCTGCATCCTGCATCCACTGAAGAGCACTGGGAGCTTTGCAGTGAGAAATGACCTTCACTTTGCAGAGATGACATACGCTTAGCCAAGTGATATTCACAAAGTCTAGCCACACTCTGCTCGGCTTCTGGAAGCTTTGAAGGATGGTCATCTGCAGACATATCAGTATCTTCTGCATCATTTAGGTCTTTGGCTGAAGACATGGGAGTCATATCTGACACAAAGTTTTCTCCTTGGCTAAGCCCTGAGGTGTCATCCTGATCCACCTCAGGATCCACTTCATCCTTACAGTCAGTTTCTGTTTTACTGAGCACAGGAACTCTTTGGAAAGTCTTCCCATTCACTGTTTCTGGGCTTGGCTTATCTGCTGCCCCATCATCAGCAGCGTACCATCTTTGGCGAAAGGCAGTTCTCTCTACACTAAAAGTACTTAGGCGTTGACTGTCTCTTGCTGAAAGAGTTCCAAATTTAGCTTTTAGATCTTCTTCAGTCTCTGCTTTCTTATTTCCCTGTTGCTTTTTCACAGTAGCATTGCCATCAGAGGGTGCTTTTACTTCGCTATCTGTCATCTTATTTTTCCTTTTACTAGTGCAAGAATATACCAAGGATCCCATGTGCAATTTGCTAAAATAATCAGTGACAGATTTTGTTTCCATGGTCTCTGGCTCCATTTCCATGTTATCAGAATGAAGAATCTGCTTTGAAGGCACAACTTTTGACTGCAGCTCTGCAGCCTGATGACCAGTCAAAGGCTGTGAGGGCTTCATGCCTGGCCCTCCAGCCTGACCCTTAGAGATTGGAAATTCAGTCTGCTCTTCCACAAGGGGTTGGTAGCCTTCACTTGTGGTCAAAAACATACGTGCATTGTTTTCTGACTGTTTTTGTGCTGCGGCTAGTTCAGAGCTCTCAGTCATTTCAGAGGAATTTGTTTCATTGCCAGAATCTGAAGATGACTCAGGGCTATATGCTCGCAGGATAGCTACACCTGCAAGCCACAAAAAATAAGAGTCAATTAAATGACAACAGCTGAAGCACCTGGATAAGCGACAAGCATAAGGGGATGTATTAGAGACAAAAACATGCTTTGTTAAGAATACTCTGACTTTATTGCACAGTTCCCGAGACAGGTAATTCAATAACATAGTGGTGTTCCATTAAATGTGAAATACAATGTATGCAAAATGATGGCAAAAAATAAAAGGAAAACAAAAAACAAAAACAAAAACAAAAATAAACCAACCCTCATGAAATGGAGCATTTCCAAAGCTAAATGGATGAGATGGAATGATTTTCAATGAATAAATGTAACTATGGTGAAAGAACCTGAATTGTCATTCGTCTGCTGTTCCTCTGAAGCAGCCAAAGCTTCTAGTGCTTGAAGTGTAGAAACTACAGCATCATCTAGCCCCTTTTCACATTTCCCCTCTGTATTAGTAGGGACAGCATCGATAAGCGACACTGGAATGTCATCATTGCCTAGATTATTGTCTTGCTCCTTGTTGTCTCTAGGCTGTGTTGCTTGATTCTGAGAGTCTTCCTCATCTGAACTGTCCCTGAAGCCAGGTGGTGGAGCAGCAATGGCCATGTTTAAGGTATGCAATAGGAAATCATCTTCATTATCATCACCTTCCGGAGGTGGAAGTGAAGTCAAATCAATAATGTCATCACTAGAACCAGAAAGGCTGAGAAGAGGAGGCCTATTAATTTCTCCTACCATAATGTCTTCTTCACAGCTTACTTCATCTTCATCTTCAGCATCATCTGTGTTTTCTGCATAACAAATATCATGCAGCAAAGGCTCTTCTATCCCTTCTGCAGCTCCAAATATTTTATTATCGCTTATAGTTGCGTAAACAGAATTTGCAGCAAACTGAATGCTTTCAGCATCTGGCGATAACTCCAGTCCTTTAATATCATTGGCATTACTAATATAAATGGCTCTTTGTTTTTCTAGTACTTCTGGACTTTCATCCAAAAGCCTTTCATAGCCAAGAGTCTGGGGACTGATACCATCCAAGTTGTGATCTCCAAATATAAAGGAAACTTTTGCTCCTCTGGGGGAATCCTGCGTTTTCTTGCTAGATTCTAAACCTGAGAGTGACAGCAGTGAAGGCTGGTTAAAATTTCTGCTTTCTTCTGCTTCAGCAGGGTCACTTTGCCTGGCCAGATGCTGATCAAATCCACCTGAATTATAACTATTTTCTATGTACAGATGTCTGTGTTCTTTTTGACATAACAGACTTTCAGAAACATCTATGGTCTTCTGTTTTGGATCAGCAAAGGACATTTGAGTCTCCTGATCCCCTTCAGCCAGGAAAGTGGTAGTTTTTGGTATACAGTTCCACTCAGAAGCCAGGATATTATGCTTCCCTCTATTTTCAAGTCCTATAGCATGGTGAAATAAAAGCAACATTGTGAAATCAAAGAATAAAGTAATGTAAATTGTAAACTGTAATTTGTTAATGCTGAGCATTAAATATTCTGAATAGGACAACTAAGCCATCAAAGACTTCAGAAAAGCACTTTCAAACTCACCTCTGTTCTAAATGAAATACCTGATGACTTAATGGCCTAAAGTTTAACTAGTACTTCTGTACTCTAGAACANNNNCTGTACTCTAGAACAAAACTAAACCTCAGCTACGTATAAATGCTATACTAGGAATAGTAACACAAAACCAGCTGTTTTTCCAGTGTATTGTTACAAAAGATATATGCATATACAATAGTAACACTCACAGGGAGCATGCATCTATTTCACTAGAGAATGAAAGAAATTCATCATGTGGTTTATTTTGACATTAAGATGCTATCATAGGCTGGATATTAGAACTTTAAAAAGCTGAACTGATATAATGTGGTGTTAGGTATGAGCCAGCAATCAGATCTTATTTGATATAGCCTTCTATTTGTCTGGAGGTGCTCTGGGTTAAGCTGACTTCTGCTTTATATATTGGACATTGTTAATGTAATGTGAAATGAATACCTGCTTCTCGGCTCCCCGTATTTTTCTTGTTGGCCATGTTAAATATTGAACGCCTTGAGTCAACCAGCAGTCTGTAGTATCCAGCTGTTAGACAAGCAAGATTCATTGCATCTGATGACTCCATCAGAAGAGTAATAGGCTAAGAAGAATACAATCGAGTTAAGGCTGTTCCTCCTCAATCTGTTTACCTGCTGACAATACTAGTAAATTGAAGTAAAAGGGATTACATCACGAACACCATATTGAAAAATGCACACAAGAATTTATTTTCCTCTCTACCAATACTGAACAGTATAAAAAATTTAGAAAATATCGGAGTTGTAGTAAAGTAGAAGTCCAACTGGACATCTGATTGCTCTTTTTCTCAATGAGGCTAATCATTTTAAGACTTTTGCTCCATCTTTTTCTGGCATAGATATTTTATCCTTGCCAAAGCATTATTTAATGTTACATTGAATCTGCCATGGGTTAAGAACCTGGTACATTAAGCACTGGAGTCTTGCAGTAGTATGGGAATCTGCGGCTTCAGAAAATAAGGTGCAATAAGCATATGTAATGAAGCAAACACTCAGGAAAGTTGAGGTTCAGAAAACACAGTAGTGAGGTTAAAGCCATCATTACAGAGCAAAGACAATGACTGGTTAAAAGATTTCAGTGTTTGTGGCCTGGCTTTACAGAAAAGACAAGTGTTGAAAAAGTAAGCAGATAAACAGAGAAAAAGCGAATGAAGAAAAATCCTCAGAATGGAGAAAGACCCTCAGAAGGGAGAACAGCAAGGAAAACAAACATAAGGCACTGTAAAAATGAGAGACCTCAGAGCTTTGGAAAAGTGGTTGCCAGGCTAACAAGCATTGAACTCAAGACATCTTTTTACCATCATGTATACATCTCTTTGCCTAAAAATTTTGTTAATGTCTCTGCAGCTTTTAATACCAAAAGCTGTTCTCCTCAAATTTCTTTTAAGCCTCTATGACTCTTAGACAGGAAATAAAAATTAAGTCCTTACCATGATGCACAGATAGAAATTATACCATAGACAACCCATCTTAACACTCACATTTTGTAGTGACTCATATCTATGTGGACCTTTGTG
>WEIV01013039.1:50077-84274 GCA_013390005.1 Calyptomena viridis | reverse complement strand
TTTAGATAAATGTCTTTAATGCAAGGGTCTTTTAATAATTAACTGTGATAAACCTCCCAAGATTTTCCTCTACATTGTATTTCTGAGTTCACTTTCACTCATCAGAGCAACAGAGGACTTTGTTTCTCCAGACAGACTGGCCACACCTGCAACAACCAAAAGGCTTAACCAAAGGACTTATTGTCACCATTGCAGACAGACAGACTTCTTGCCAAAAAAATTCCAAGTGCCTTCAGGAAGAGACATGAGATTTCATTTATACTGGCAAAGNTGCTAAATACAACTGGGGGAATTTAATACTAATCCAAACAAATTAGTAGAGTGAGAGAAAGAAAAGGGGAGCAGACACACTTTATGTCTTCCAGGCAGCACTTTGTTACTACACACCTAATACAGGGCAGATAATCTTGCAACATATTTTAATCAGGTGAAATGATAAGGTACCAAGACTTCCTCAGTTACATTAACCTACAGTTTGTTGCTTTGCAACACACAGTCTTTTAAAATTTTCCTTCCCTAAGAAAAAGAAAGCAGCAAGGAAGACATCAGACTGAAAAATGTTAGAACTGTTTCCACAACTATGGATTGGGATAAAATAAAACAGTTAATGAAAGTCACTTTTAACCTATTAACACTTTAATCAAAGACAAGTAACAGCTGTGCTACTGAGACTTTTCAGTCCCAGTTCACTACGAACCACAGCCCTACAAACGGGAATGTTACATTCTCTTCCCTTTGTTCTTGGCCTGTTTCCCAATTTAACCATTCCACTGTTAAAAGCTTATTAGGCAAGACAGCAGACTGCCTTCAAAGCAAGGCAAGAATTAGCTTCCTCATCTCAACCTCCATATGTCATTTTTTTAAACCCTTCCAATACTTAAAAATAATTCCTCTGAAACAACAACAGGGTTTTTTTTGACAGGAATACACAAACTTCTGTGACTGATCAGATCAGTGATCCATCTAATCCAGTAACATATTTCTAAAAGTAACTAGTACCAGGTCCCTAATGTAGCACTAATTCTAAGTAGCAATTCCATTTCATGTCTATTTTTGACATTTTAAAATGCCATTTTGCTTCACAGTATAATGAAACTATCTGATTCTTTACTGCCAAGTGTTAAGGCCCTGTCCCAAAACTCCAGAAAATCATGATCAGGCTTGACTCCAAGCAAAGTCCTTTTTGAATTCTAGATGGCAAAATGGATTTAGAGCTGGGCCCTCCTGCAGTGTATTTCAGTTGAGGTTCTCACTAATCTTTGTTTCAGACAACACTGAAAAACATTATGCAGTAAGAAAATGACAGATATCCTTCTCAAAAGGTGTACTTCTTCCTATTAGTTGGTCAATCTATGCCCTGAAGAACAAGGTTTACCACTCTATTTTGCTTTTTCTATTTAGGAATAACACAACTCCAGGAATTCTTACTATGCAACATAAAAACACCATTTCTAGACTCCCCAAAAGGTTGGTCAGAGGGATAATCTACAACTACTGATTCCACAGCTCCACTGTGTACTGTATGAAAAGGGACTTGCAGTCCTTTTTTTATCTGTGCTCTGGTGCACCAAGGAAGTCATGGAGAGTCTCCTGAGTGACACACACTGGGCCAACAAAAGAGAAGAGGAGCTCAAAAGCTACTCAGACTAACCATGAGGAGAAAAAAAAAAAAAGACAAGTGGATACAGACAGAAGATGAAGAGGAACATGTGAAGAAACAGTAAGAGAATATCATTCATAGTGACAGAATCCAAGAATTTCTGTCATTCCTCATTTCTGTCTAGGCATTGTATTAAAGGAGAACCTCAAGAAGTTTGAAGGACAACCTTACAGATATTAATGGACAACTCTATCAACACTGTAGCACCAGTGAAAATGTTTACAAAAAATACTCATTTGAAAATGCTAAAAAGTAAAAGGATGAGGACAAAAGATATCACCACTGTTTTACTGAAGAATACGAGTCAACATTTTGCTAGCACAAGAAAAATTATGCAGAGAGTAAATCTCAGGGGACTTTGAAACCACAGTGACTCAGAGTACAATATGACTGAGACCAGGAAATGGGAAGGTTCAAAGGGGAAGGTTCAAAGGCTTAATCCCAGCTGCCACTTTCTGAACTGCTATGAACAAGGCAAGACCACACTTGTGAATGCCAGACAGGGCATTTAGATGCAGAATGATGAAAATCTGTAGGGAAAAAAAGTATTCTGGGAAATCTTTCATAGGAACAGATGGGAAGAGTCACACTTAACATTCAGATTCAAAGGCTCATACAGAAATTCAGGTCAAAGATCATGGTCAGGCTACACAAAGCATCCAGCAACATGGCTGTGCAGTGTGTGCCATTTGAGTAGGGAAGCTGAAGAAGAAAGAAAGATTAAGAAGGAAAGATCAATATCTGTGCAACAGTTATGCTGAACTCAAACTGATGCTTGTATATCTACAAAAAACAGATAGGCTTAGGCTTCTTTCTTTGTTCCCGTGTTAGCAGAAAGTTTAAAAGGAAATATCCAGCATGTTTTGCTCTTCCTTTCAAGATGTTCTTTACTTTGTACTCCTTTAGCACTTCCACTCTGATTTTTTTTTTCACTTAAGAAGATTATGGTCAATCATTCTGGCTAGAAGAATGTTTCTACCCCTATAATGACTTTCATTTACTGTTGGTTACTTCTTGGGTATGAAAAAAACTAAACATGGTATTTTAGCTGAGGCTGTACCACTGGATTATACGACAGCATTCGGTATTGTAATTCAAATAATTCACATGCTTACTGATATTTTTTCTTTTTTTTATTTGGTTATGCCTACTGGACGCTGTGCATGGGATTTTTCTGGAATGGTTACAGTTACAGAGAGGAAGTGGTTAAAATTATGCCTTGAAACGTGCATTAGCCCATAATTATAAACAATAACTTTAATCTACTATGGCATTCATAGGATCCTCTATAATCTGTTCCAGCCTTTACTAATTTTATATTCCACTTCCTGTGGAAGGTGCACCAACTCACTGTCCTAGAACAACAGTAAATGTACTGTAAGCTCTATAATTTATTTTTGACTTGGCAAAAGACTATCACACGTTCTGTGTCTTGGCTGTTTTCAGATCCTTGCCCTTCTCCTTACAGTCTTATTTGAAAAGGGCAGTAACAGTAGAGATTTCAATATATTTATCTTTTGCTCCAAGGTACAGTTAGACTGTGCATGGCTGCGTTTTTTTTTCATTTTTCTGAAATGTTTTCAAAAAATTATGGTAACTTCTGGTTCTATTAAATCCCCAGACATCAAAATAATAAATGTCACTTCCCCACTAGCCAGTGAGAAACTATGAAGTTTTCCTTTTTAGTTGGATTAAATCTTCTTTCATCTAAATTAGTAAATATGCACATATTTTGTAAATTTATTTATGGAAAGCTGTATATCCCTGTCTGACCCATCTCAGGTTAAATAAATTAAACCCTTCAAGTTTTCATTGGCTAAATTTCTTATTCTTTTTGCTCTCAGTTGATCATGTTATTTTAGAAACACAATGCCCAGAAACTGGACATGATATACAAGTTGGATTCTCACAAGCACTGAGCAGGACCATTGGATCCAAGACTATGAATGCTGATTGTGCATATGTTACAACACAATTCCAACCATTTCTCTACAGACTTTTCACTGATACCCTGCCAGTTCTCCTCTATTTTATATCTGTGAATTTATTTTCCCTTCTCCACAGTAGTGTTATGCAGTTTATATTCAGTTTCATCATCTTCACATCAATTCATTTCTGCAGTTCATTAGGAATGTTCTGAATTCTAATCACATCCTTTAAAACTGCAGTAGGCACTTGGTACCATCTGTGAGCATTGCAAGTGTTCTCTGTCCTTCCCCATCTGAGCCATTAATGACAATATTGACAAGAACTGGTCCCAGGATGAGTGACAAGACTTCATTTGTAAAGCCCTTTTATTTGACATGCTCATGTCCAGTCCAAACTTCAGGGAAACATCTAAACCTGTGCAGATGCCTGCACAGATCCAAATGTACAAATCACTTCACTAAAGGAAAATTCTGGTTTCCTAATAGCAAAGAACTTTGATGAAGGCACTGATATTAAAGTGAATTAGGCTACCTGTCTCTGTTATACTTTTTTACAGAAAGCCTACTTAGAGAACTCAGATCAACTAAGTATGTCTTCCTTCAAACAAGACATGCTGGTAAATGTCCATCATATCATAACATAGTGATTTAAATGAAATTATAGACTTACCATTCATCCGTTTCCTTTTCATTATCCCGAAATTCCCTAGTTCACCCTTAGAATTGACTTTTCTCTAACCCTTTATAAGTGAAAATCCCAAAATACAGTAACAAACACTCGTTTCTAATGTCTTTTTTTAACATCATCACCCTGGCACAGAGATAGTTTTTATCAACATGAACACCACTAATGTAAGTCTACTGAACACAAATGGGAAACATTCTCTTTCCAGTTAGAGGATACTTATCAGCTCCAGTGAGGATTGGTTGTGCCATTTGATCTGTTTGTTTCTCTGAAGTATATTCCTCCTCTTCCTTCCCTCCTGTCTCAAACTGTCAGAAAGGATTTCTAGATTCAGTTAACATCCCCCCCTACTTTAACCAATTCAAATGTAAAATATATTTTTCATACTTCAAAATAATAAACGTCACTTCCCCATTAGCCATTGAAATCCAAAATCTGTCTAATCTGGGAAGCCAGTGCCAAGCTGCTAAAACTTTAGGCAGGAAATAACCAAGAAATAACAAGGACTTGGTTTCAAAACCAAACATCCCAGGCAAAGAATATCCATAATTTCAACTACAGTAAGAATTAAAAACACAGATAGAAGCGGATGGACAACTGTTCTCATGGAAGCTAAAATTTTTTTCTAAAGAATCGTAATAAAGTGGTAATAATAATAATGGCTGCTTTTATTTTAATAATTTTTTCCTAGCTTCTCTAAAGAAAAAAACCCCAATCAACTGAAAAAACTCCAGCACCACTAGACAACACTAAATGCTTCACCACCCTATATATATAATATATTCAAAGAAAATGTAAGAAACAAACTGCATTTAATTTTATATAAATCCATCATCTGCCTGGGAAAATCTGTCTGCAAAAGAATGCCTGCATCTGAAAGCACAGTGCTTTACTAGACAGTTTTCACATGATTGCAGCACTAAGATGGCCATACTGTGTGTGGAAATACACAGATGTCAATTGCATCTCAAACAATCCACTTCGAAGTATCTGCAAAGATTTGTGTTCATCCCACAATTTTTTTTCCATTTTCAGATTCTATTTTCAAATAGTTACTTACAGACTTCTAATTGTTAAGTGCATCAGGGCTACCACTGATGCCCCTTGGCACTCAACCTTGCAGACAAGATACACAGAAAAGTTCTGCCTACAACGAGGTGAACTCCACAGCATCTGTGCTTTGCCATTCTATTATGCATATTTGTCACAGACAGAAGATATACTTTCAGATTACTTATGAGAAAACTGCATTCCTCATTTTGTCTCAAGCATGAGAAAACTGTTTTCTGGAAACCTTGTTCTAATTCTAGGTTTCCTGAAAATAAAAACAATAAGTTACTCAAATTTATGTCTAAAAGGAAAAAAAAAAGTAATTTCCAGAGTTTGTTTACGGTTCTTAAAAAATCTTATCTAATGAATACAAATTATCTTGATAAAAAAATACATGAAATACTTAGTTCTAAGAATGATAATAGATTTGCACTTCCACTATCTCATTCTCTTTTTCTTTTCCAGTTTATTTAATTTCCTTACTACACACGTGTAACTGTATTTAGCATAATACAGAGGTGAATCAGACATTATTATATTGACACCTTCTCTCTTTCAAAGAGCAACAAGTATATCATGTGTCAGGAACAGGTCTTCAGTTGTTTGCAGTCAGACACGTAATCCACTACAATGATGGATTCCCACTCCTTACAATCCTTCTCACACTCTCTTACACAGTGACTTCACTTGAGATCCTACCTAAGTAAACCTTGTTTCTGCACCTGCTTGAGACTGAACTAGACCTTAGTATTCTTTTTGTCAAAGTTAGGTTTGTTTTTGCAGAAACAAATGACTCTCTCAATTGCAATTTTTTTGTCTTTGCATAAATAAAGAAATATAACCCTTATGGTTACCTGTCATGCAGCATTTTGTTAATCAATGTAAAGCTCTACAACCTTTTAAAGCTGTCCACTACGTTAAGATAGAAGAGCTCTGTAAGATTTATCATCCACTCAGAATAGGTTTAAAACCATGTTTCCACAGAACATCTTTTCCACTTGGAAAGAACATGTTCCTGCTCCTTTTGTTTTCTGTGAGACTTAAATTTTAGTGGAAGAATACTGTGGAAGACAGGACTGCATTTCTCTTTTTTTAAAAAAATTACATAAGAGGAACATGGATTTAATTTAAAAGATAATATTAGAACAAAATTTCAAAGTTAACACATACTAGAACAAACCTGTCTAGGTAGCGAGTCTCGTGCCTAGGAGCTCTCAAGACCACAGAGGCTTCCTTACCTCTAGACAGACTTTTCAGTTTGCATCAGGTCCAATGAACTCTTTGACAAGCAGTTCTGCTTTTCAAGTTCATGCCACAGTCCTAGCCCCAAATTTGCTTTTGGCAAAACTCTGACATTAGGAGAGCCCACGTCTCAGCTTGGGAATGCAGAAATGGAGGGCAGGATTTCAGCTCTCAATCTCTGTGCTACAACCTAAGTTCAAAATATGAACTATAACACACTTCTTTAGCCTGATCATCACTATTTTCGCATTTTTCCTCTGCTCATTTTTCAAAGGAATGAACTAAAAGGTCATTTCAAAGAAATTTTTAACCAGTCATGAAATACCAAATATTAATTTCTACAGCAAACATGACTAAACGGTTAACACATAAATACATTAAAGTTAATCCCACCCAGTGATCTATAAGGTGCTATTTCTGCTCACAAAACAGTCGAGTCATAACTGTCCTCAGGGCATTAAACTGATATTTATGCATTTTGGCAAATTTACAGTTTTGGCTTATGAGCACTACTGCTAATACCTCCAGATTTAATATCATGAGGGGAATTACAAAAAGAGAATATCTAAGTGATTGCAACTATGATCTTGTATCTTAAGTATCAGAAGCACAACAAGGAAAAGGATTACAGGACACAGATCCACACTGAAAATTTCAAATTATTAAACAATATAGCCATACAATCCTAGAGCTCTGCTTACTAGTTACCACCCTCTTTGACTGAAAACTGGTCTCAGAAGAAAAGAAGACTAAAAGACACTGAAAAGCATGATAGATGCTAGAGGGGTCAAACCACAAAATGCCTCCCTGATCAGAACAAGTTTGCACCATGAAGCACCAGGCTGCTTTTGCATTCTAGCTCCCAATAAAGAGTAACTAGATTGCTCTCACAAAGCCTCTTCACTGTTAAAATACAAGCATCTAACTGCTGCCAGCCAGAGAACTGCTTCACCTCCAGAGGAGCCATCAGAGAATGAGCTAAAGCTGTCTAGTCCAGAACTCTGGGCTAATTGCTTCCATGACCTTCCCAGCTGTTTTCCCATCTCCACAGAAGCTGATCCTCCACAGAAGACATTATGCTGACACCAAACTGACAAATATCTATTGCCTTACTTCTTTAAGAGATGTGTAATGATGTAGATCCCTAGAGGGCCAGCAGTACCATCCCTCAATACCAGCATCCCTGGCAGCTGAAGTTAAACTGCATGTAACTCCCCCAACACCCTTTATCAGACCTCAGGGTTCCCCTGCAGCCTGGCAGACAGTTTTGACAATCCTGCTTACAGGACTTCTCACGTGGGTGAGCACTGCACCAGGTCCTGCTGCAGGTGGTGGGGCCACACTGCTGCAGCTGCCTTGGAACAGATGCTCCTGTAAGCCCATCAGGAGAGGGTCAGCAAGGCCAGAGATAAAACCAACAGTGATCTTCCACTACTTTGTCACTGGATAGACACTCTATAAACTGCCTATGGCAATTCAAGTCAGGTCCTAAGAAAGGACTCTGTCCAAGAACTAACAAACATAAACTAGAGATTACATCCAGCTTTTGACTGCAAGGTAAGTTTGCTGAAAAGCACCCTAGTTTAGAGCTTCTGTTCAATCAAACCATCTTCCAGGACAGAAAAATAGAAGATTTCTTCTTCTAAGAATCAGTTATGCAACAGAACGCAGAGGAAAAACAAACACTGGGAAAAAGAACCAGAAAGCAAAATTCAAATCATTAGTTCCTTCAAATGTTTCTGCAGAAATAAAGACTAAAACTCTGCATAAACTCCACTACGTTAGTGAAACTTCAAGTAATTGTAAATATGTAATGAGCAGCTTATATTCATGGTAATTAGACAGTCAAGTTCAAATCCTCAGCAGTGCATAGGAAACAGAAAAAAACGTTTATTTTTAGATACTCAATACTGAAAATTTTTCGAGTACAAAGCAAAACAATGCGTAAGAGGTTCTGCTGCCTTGAGCCACATAAATTCCCCTCCATGCCTCTGGCTCTGCCAAACCACCTTTCCACACTAATGGTCACACAGGATTTTCTTTCCTCTCCTGTGTTTCCACTTACCTCCTTCCCATCAGAAACAGCAGGGTGGACAGCCACAGCTAGAAGCCTGAGGATAAGCAAGTTGCTCATTTTTAAGACCACTGAGTCTACTGCATGCAATTTTGCCAAAAGGGCAGCTCATTAGTTGCTACAGCATCTTATCTAAGATACAGGGGATGTTGCTGGTACAACCAGAATACCTCAAGTGTTGCTGAACACAGCTGCTAACAGGCACTAAAAGAGAGATGAGGAGGACTCCCCAAAACTGTTGCAAAGCTAGTGCATGGCTCTTCACTCTGTTGGGATTCCTCCAACTGTGATAATGAAAAGAGCTTTTTTAGATGGACAAGTGTATCAAGAGACGCCACTCAGTGATATTTCTGTTACTCATGGAAATAAGCTGAAGAAGAAGAATATGAGAAAGACTAAAAGTATACAGAAGAGGACAGGCTAAGAAAGCCAAATTCTCTCCCCTCCAACACTCCTGGCCCACTGAGCTGATGTTGGAGAGTTCCTGTAGCCCTTGTGAAGAACAATCCATCTCACCTAAAACTGCAGACTGCAACCAGTCCAGCTGCACTATGAAGCCACACCAGTGCTCTCAGCCAAAGACAGAGGCCACTGCTCAGCCACCGTGTGTCTACTCTTTCCTAAGACCAGCTCCTCATCACATGTGACTTATGCAAGGTTTTACAAGACCTCCTCAGCATCGCAATCTCTTTAAGAGATGCTTTGGTGCCCAGTAACTTTATACAAAACAGCACCTTTCCTGTCCTGAGCGACGCCCACAACAGATGGATTCCAAAGTCATGGACTATGTGAACTCAGCGGACCTTTTGCAGACATTTCACAAGGGTGGCCCACAGACTAAGGGAATTGTATCTGCATATTGTATCAAAGGATGGGAAGAGGGGGACAGTTAAGGAGGACATACTGGATAGTGTGGGATGTGAGCACGATGTAAAGGGTATGGAATAAGAGTTGGAAAAAGTGCTGGGTCTGGGAGGGGTTAATTTTGTTCATAGTAGCTAGTATGGAGCTGTGGTTTGGATTTGTGCTGCAGACAGCGTTGATAATTCAGGGGTGTTTACATTATTGCTGAGCAGTGCTTACACAGAGTTGAGACCCTTTGTGCCTCTCACACTGCCCCACCAGTGAGGGGGCTGGAGGTGCAAAGAGGCTGGGAGGGGACACAGATGGGACAGCTGACCCCAAGTGACCACAGCAATACTCCAGACCATATGATGTCACGCTCAGCAATCAAAACTGAGGAAAGAAGAAGGAAGTGGGAAATGTTCACAGTAATGGCATTTGTATTCCCAAGTCACTGTCACACTTGATGGAGCCTGGCTTTCCTGTGCATGGCTGAACATCTGCCTGCCCATGGAAAGTGCAGTGAATTAATTCTTTGTTTTGCTTTGTTTGTGTGCGTGGCTTTTGCTTTACTTATTACACTGTCTTTATCTCAACCCACGGGTTTTCTCACTTTTACTCTTCTGATTCTTCCCCCGATCCCACTGAGGGGAAAGTGAGCAAGTGGATCTGTGGGGTTTAGGTGCCAGCTGGGCTTAAACCACAACAAATTGATAAAATACTCTGCTGACTTAGAAAATCCAGGTTTTATTCATTCTGTTGAGGGTAGCAATCAAAGCTGCATGGAGGGAGAATACTCACACAAGGTACAGTTTGTCTTTGAAATTTTAGCTGCTGTTTGCCCACTGTCATCTGTCTTTCCAGCCCTCTGTGGTGTGAAAAAATGGAGTATATAGTGGATATTAAGCTCAGCCTTAGGGCAGACTTTCTAGAGCTCACACTGCAAAGCTGGGTGTGTATGTACATTTTTTGTTTGTCTGTATCCATACCTCTCTCACCATCTTCACCTCCTACAGACACTCAAAATCCCAGAGGGGAGTGCAAATGGGGTAAGAATTTGTCTTTTGGCAACAGAAAAATTCAGAGAAATTCAAGAAACAGGGAAGAAAGTAACAGACAGGGCACTATGAAATCTACAGGAATTAAGAAGATTAAAAATAGGAAGAGACAAATTGAGCTCACTTAAGGTAGAGACTGAGCCTCTAAATGTAACAGAAATTTTATTGTAAGTATGGAAAAGCACAGCCCAAGCCATTTACTTTGCTACTGTTACACTCAAATGAAGGACCTTAACAATCCTGCAACGAAAAATTTGTCCTCTGCAAACATGTGGCTAGGTAAAATCATTGTCCCAGCTGCTGCCTATATTTCTGTAAAGGAACATCACTCTGTTGCATGGCAGACTTATCAGTACCAGATACCATGCAAGGCCTGGAAGAGATAACAGGCATATTATCAGTAGCCACTGTGAGGCTCTTTCTTGTGAAAGCCTTTTCTTTTTTTTCAGCAAGCTCTCCAGACATCCCACATGAGGTGCGAAAGGCCTGGAAACTGCTCCAGCCACTTCTGCTGTTTCCATTTCAGCTATTCAGAGAGAAGTGATTAAAATGCTGCAGTGTGTTCTGCATCTTACTAAGAAAAAAAGTCAATGCTCTCACATGGCAATATTTATTCTGCATTCAAAAATACAGTTACAGGGCAAGAGCAAAAATATTTTACTGCTCCTACACTTGCTCCTGTATCTAAATACAGGACACACAAGTGAGATTATTTTTGCATGGTAACTGTAGAGAATTAAACATTTTCAATTTCACATGGTGAACTCACAGGACATTCTCCAGCACAGAAAGCATCACAGAGTCCACCAACTGCTTTAATTATTTTAATTAACAAGTCTTTTCTACTTTCCATCCCCACTGCATTCAGCAGAACAAGATTCATAACAGCACAGATCTCCCCCTGTGAGTAGTTTAATGTGTTACTGCATAAGAGGAAGGCCCTGCAATATGGCCAGGTGTCCTGTTTTCACTCTTTTGTGAGGATGCTAACTTTCAGCAGGTGACTGTGGTGGGCAGACAGGAGAAAGGACAAGTTGTCACAGTAAGATCCATCAAATCTCACGTATGTTTTTACCCTTCTTTTTTTCACCTCTCCCTTCCTATTCTGAAATTAAGAAGTATCCACATGCGAAGCACATGACCCACTCACTCTTCATGGAACTGCAGAAACACTAAATGTGTGTGAAAAACAACGTATCTGCATGCTTTTGCATGCACTATGAAATACACTCTGTGCTCTTGCAGTCTCACTCTCCCAAAAAAGAGGCACAGGAATGATCATGCATACACTGAAGCACACACTGCTTTCCCCGGTACTGTCTGCATTGCTTACCTTCATTAACAGCATGAGGCTTAATAATGCAACAAGTACAGTCTGCAAATTTTGCACTGCTGACTGGTCCACGACCTCCATGGGAGGGAAAGAACAACTCCAGTTCCTGAAAACAATTGTAATAGAATTCATTTTACACTGATCTAGCTGCATGCATCAGCTCTTATCATAAGTAACAATATGTGAAGTATCCGTAATCACAGAAGACAAACCTTAAGTACAGACATTTTTTTGCAACAAATACTTCTTCTCTATACTATTATCTCAAATGTATCTTTTCCTCTTTGGCACCCTTGCCACAATCATAAAAACATAACTGAAATATTTCTTGCAATGTCTTCCTTTTCACTCCTGCAATCTGCTTACACTCAGAATTCAAAATGCTGCTGCCACAATCATTTGGTAGGTATTCCCAGTTTTTTGAATTCTCTCCCTTTTCTCACTATCTTTCCAATTACACTCCTGTATACACATACTTTGTCTTCCCTTTTTTTCAAATCATCTTTTCTACTATATAAGCAAAAATAAAACTACTATCCATTTCTCAGTATGGTTTTTTTCCACATACAAAACTGACCTACTTCCCATTTGTTTACATTTTTTCCCTTTCCTCTTGAAAAACTAAACTTTGTCTAAAATTTCTGACTCATTCCTAATGCCTTATTGACCTTTTAATTTTATTTTTTTTTAAGCTTACTGAATTGAAGCTGATGAACTCAATTACTTTGATTTCTGGGATAAATCAAAAGAACGTTTTTGCCTCTGATCACTTTCTTCCCACCATCACTATTTAGTTATCATATAGCTTGGGCCTTAGATCATACTGGGGTGAGCTTGATGGTCAGGTTTCTTTCCTCAGTGATACTTTTTCACTGTTCACTGCCAGCTTTACACTTTTTCCCTACCTTTTATTCACATATATTACACAAACAAAAGTGCAAAACACAGATTCCATTTCAGACCTATTAGTCAAATTCAGTAAGAGAACTGATAGATTTCTATTTAAGGGAAAAAAATTACATCCAGGAAATACTATTACCAAATCTATCTGATTTTTTCCTGTATAACAATAGCAGTGCTAAAAGCCATTTCCTGGAATTGTCTCATTTAATTTACTGTCTCAATTGAAATGGAATAGACTTTCCTACCTCCCAGTTTTTAGCTCATGGCACTTTGACAATTTCTGTAATCCTTACTCAAATAATAATACAATTTAAACCAACAGATGTTTTCATAGAAGGAAATCTGGTTTTGGTTTTTTACTAGCAAGTAATCAACATTTTAAGTGGGCATATCTGAGACAAAAGGGTTCATTTCCTACATTCTTCTACTGATAAAATGCTGCATCCTTCAAAGACCCTGTCTCACTCTGTTACCTTCTGTTTACTCTAAAAGTAGCAGCAAAATACGTATAATATTTAACACTTGGTTTTATCCAAGAAAATTCATAAAAGGAAATTAACTCAATAATGCTGAAGGACTGGCATAATGAAATGGTAAACTATAACCAAGTAGAGCCTTAAAAAAATAACATTCTTTCCCTTTATTCCTGTTCTAAAGAAATTACAACATTTGGCCTGCAGAGAGACAGCAGCCTAGAGTACATCAGTGACATACTTTTGCTTGTCAATTAGCCCCCAAAAGAACAATGCAACCTTCCACTCTAACTGTTCAGCTTACAATACGTTCATTAAATATGGTTAAGACTTCAGTTTTCTGTCAGAGGAGTTCATTTAGGTCCCTCTATCTGATATTTCTGTCTTTTTAGCAAAGCTTCTGCAAGGCACAGCCAACTAGTTTCCATAGAAACTGCTACACAGCCATATAATACCGGCCCTACTAAATCAAAATGGGCACAGGGGCATTAAATTCAGAATTTTGGTTAGGTGCCAGAAGATTGGTATCTATTGGTATCTATTTGTAATACCACAAAGACACATACCCTTACAGATGTTCAGCAAAATAATCCCAGTGTCATAAAGGTGCTGCAGATGAATGGGGCTTTTCACACAGCATTTCCAAAATAACAAAATGCAAAAAGAACAACAAACTTAAACCAAAGCACAGATTTATGCTTCTAATCTAGATTTTATGCTAATAGATACTTTCCTACACTCAGTTCAAAAGCTGGCACAGTTTTCATGGTAGTACACAGGAACAAAGAGAAACTATCACCCTTTATATTTGAACACATCTGACTATTTAACCAGAGCTTCAAAGACTTTACTGACTATAATTCTCCTTCATCAGAAAAGATTAATTTTATCCAAACTCTTTCTGACTCTGAACATCTTCATCAAGTCTGCTGCAGTGCAAGTACTTTGGGTCCAGTGTATTTCTTGCCAAAACCAGAGCCACTGGGAGAGGATGAGGCAGCTCAGGCACAGTGCAGATCAGCAAGAGGAGGGCTTGACCAGCAGAAAACTGCCCATGCTTTGCAGTCAGCCTGCTACACCACACAGCCCAACGCCAGCCACAAGAACCAACTCCGCCCTTACACCTCTGTGTACATTTTCTTGCGTACAGTACTCAGCAGTTCATTAGGTATTCTGAAGGAGGTCTCCCTCCAGCTGTGCTACTGCAGCTGTTCCAAGTTCAACAGAGGAAAGATTAGGATGAAGGAAGCAACAACTGGTATGTTTTCCCTGCTGGTCTACAGCTAAGACACCACAGTGACAAACAAATCAACCACGAGATAAACTTTATTCTTTCCGTCATTTATCAGAATATCTACCCCACAACAATGCACACAAGTAGTCACCTTAATTCTACAGAAATGCTGGCAATACCTATCACCCAGTCCCAGGGCTTTTTCTTAGCAACGCAAACAAAGCAAAATTGAACCAAACTCCTCAAAGCCATGTTCACTATATTACCTCTCAAAGTAAAAAGCACTACAAAGTGGCTTGGTTTTGTTTTTTTTTCATTCTGAACAATAACAGCAAAGTAGGAATGTGGAGAACAGATAAGTGAAACACAGGAGGGCACAAAAGAATTTAGTTGTACATCCGTTTCTTTTCATGACCAACATTGGTAGGCTATAGGTAGATTACACAGACTATGCAATTAACTCATTGTTTCAGATGTACAGAAGACATTAAAAATGACCAGGCATGCCCTCCAGGTCTAAGTGCCCAAGGTTTGCCTACGTGACAGAGATAAACAAGATTTGTGTTTTCAGACAGTTTATTTTTCCACGCTGAAAAGGATCCATGAAGAACATGTAAACTAGTTCTGAACTCAAGTGGGGGAAAAAAATGAAATTCCCTGACCCAGTTGTTAAAATTTTAAAGTTAAAATAAACCTCAGTCAAGAAAGTCAGAAACTTACTTTAGCAGCTGAAGCAACTGAATCTGGGCTATGAGCAGCATTTTGTAGGCCACAATGTCCAAAGTGCTCTGTGATGCTGTCCAGTGTATCAGCCTCAGTCGCTGTAGGGTTTGGCGGCCCCGCTATTGCTTTCCATTTACTAACTGCATCATCTCCTAAGATCTCCATAGCAAGGATGGGACCACTCATTATATGCTGGAGAAGCTCACTGCAAAATCGAAACAGCACATGGTGATCCATGGTACAAATTAAAACCAACAAAAATATGACCCAGTGGAGATGCTCAGAACTCAGCCTGGCAAGGCCTTGAGCAACCTGACCTAACTTTGACACTGACTCTGCTTTGAGAAGGTTAGACTAGTCATGTGCAGATATTCACTTATTATGGTTGTAGAAAAAGGACCAGACAACACAAACTCACTCAAGCTACTTTGTAGAATGTCAGATTTAAAAAGACTTTGTAAAGGATCAGTACCAATGCCCTGGCAACAGTGAAAGAGAGACCCTGCCAACCACCTGTCTGACAGGAATGATTCCTAAGCACGTCTCTTCTGCACAGCAGGATTTCAACACTCTTGTACATGATGCGAGTGTGTACCCCATAGACAGAACTTCACCACTGCTTCCAAGATGGATTTCTCCATTGTCCTGTGAATCTCTCCCATGGACTTTCCCCAGCCAAAGTCCAGAGTGAAAGAAAAGGGGAAGACTCGTAAAGTTTGTGATCAAGTCCTTTCTCCCACACAAAGTGAGTTGTTATATCCTGGCATAAGCAGAAGTTAACTGATTTTAATGGGATGAATCCAATGAGAAGAGATTGTCAGGAGCAGCCTGCCTCCCGTCCTGACCACCTCACTCACACAGAAAACCACCCCCCAAAACTGGTAAACCAAACATTACTTAAAAACTAAACAAAGCACCACAAGTATAATTCTATGTCTATACAAAACATGCATACTAACAAGCCTGTCTTTTCACTGTGTAGTCTGGACACAACCAACAAAGGAGAACATTGACTCAATGCTTCTTGCACTACTTTGTTAAAAACAGGTTGCTTTACACAATTATAATTGTGGGTGTATACACTTCTCCAACTATTTTCTTCCTAATGATCATTTAAACAATGATCACTGGGCAAAAAGAGAAGAGAAAATCTACTAGTTCTTTGCTAGAGGAATGATATTAAAACTATGAAAAGTTAAATAAAGAAATTACACAGCAAAAAGCTATTGGAACTCAGGTTCTGTTGGTCAGAGACTGCTTGTTTAGGTCGCAGTTAAACAGCTTACCCATACATACACCCAAGAAAAAAGCAAATTCTATAACACTTCTTACTGTGCAGAATAATCCTTGCATATTAAATATATTTTTTAATTAAATTCTTTAATATGAAAACCATAATTTTCCAAATAAGTAGAATTGTTATTTTTCCCTACTATTCACTAGACTTACATGGAAACTGTGAATTGTGAATTGCAATTGTGGAATTGCAAACTAAATCCGAATTTAAAGACAAGTTAAACAACATTAAATATAAACAAGTTGTAGATTTCACCTTTCACTGCCTTGAAGATTCTTGTTTCTATTTGATTTATAATGCTTTAGAATTATTTATTTCTAATTTAGAGAAAAATTCTATACAGAAGATTTAGCCAATAGGCCTGTAGGATGGGAGACTGGCACATCACAGTGGACAAAGGCTACAGTTCTTCAGACAATTATCATTAGTGTAGATAGACATCTGTGAAATAACACTGCAGGCAAAATTCTTGCTTATTTATCATGTTCAAGCAGGCTTACTCAGCAAAGAAAAGGCAATTCTAAATCATCTGTCCTCTGGCTTCCAACATGGTCAGACATAGCCTGGGGCCATGTCCCTGTGAAGGGCTTGAGTTTGGACCCACAGTAAGTCAGCTGCTGTTGCAGGAGAGCTGCTGGTGATTCTAACTCTCCAGCATTTCACGACAGTACTGAAACCAGGTCTTTTGACCAAGTCAGTGCAAACCCAGGGATCAACATGTCTGAAAAACACAGGGCACCTTCTTCCCAAATGAGACAGACTGTCAAGTCCAGAGAGGGGGGAAGAGAAAGCTGGCACTTTCAGGGAAAGCAGAAATGACACAATCTCTGGGTCATAAGCATCAGTCTGGTCAGTTATGAAAAGACTAAGGTTTTTTCACATTGGGTGGAGCAGTCCAGCATCATGGAAATACGACATTTTGTCCATGGGTAACAGTACAATTAGAACTGCCCCATGCACTATCCCTTCAGTCACTTATGATTTGGAGTACTTGCTACTAAATCAATTCTTATAGCTAAGTGTTGCCCCTAGTTCTCATTGTCTACAAGCTCCACCCAGATCCTGAAGATGCTCCTTACCTTGGCTTTGAAGTTTCACCTTGCTAGGAGCATTTTCACTTCTGACAGACAAAAGACATTCCCCTGATACCATCGGGCTGTAAAGAATGCGACTTAAAACCCTGAATAGCTGAAATAAGGATCTGTCCCTGGAGGAAGATGAAAAGGGTGCATACTTTGCAAAGGGCTCCACTCAACTAAGACAAGCTTTGATTTTCCCATGATCCTGCGGTACCAAATATGGTAAATTCAATAAATAAGCTTAATACACGTCAAGTTGAAATCAATATACCTACTGGTAAAAAGGTTTTGCTCGATGATCTACGTAGAAATCAGCTGCTTCTTTTCTAGAAAAGTAAAAAGACATAGATATAGCTATATATACACACACATACATATAAAACACCCCTTGAAAATCACAAACTATCATTCATCAAAATGTCTCTACAGACAGTGTCTTCCTAAGCCAGACACCCTGTTGGGTGTTCATGGCCAATAACAGACACTACATTTGACTTTCTGTCATATTTTGTGTGGCTACAGGTATAGCTGATGACTCCTTACACTCCTGATCTGGGAAGGAAGTAATTACTGAAGCCCATTTCAGGGTCACTGATGGTCCCCACACTCTCAGGTTGAGAAATAAAGCAGAGTCACCTTCTTGCCAAGCCATTTGATGTTACGTTGTTTTCATCTTTCATCTGTTCGAGTAGGGATATTGGCTAATGAAATTTTATTTTAAAGCATAAATAAACAATTTATCTGCTTCACTGGAATACTCACTTATCAAAGCTAGTGTTTGATTACATCGGTGCACAACAAAATACTGCATAAACTGGTTTCTATTCGGTATCCTCCAGTCTTACAAGTTCCATAGGCAGCTCAATGCCCTCCAGAATAAAACTTGATTTCTCCCACACTTTCACACTTAAAAACTCAATTTGGTCTTGCACATTCCCTCAGGGAACACAGCAGTGACTACACACTGCTTTCTTCCAAAGCAACGGGGTTTCTGCAATAAGGGGGTCTCCTTACACTGCCAGGAATACACAGCTGTCTGTACTACAGCTGTTACTAAGCCTTTACTCAGATACTGGAAGCAAAAAAAATACCCTTTTCACACAGGCTGGTGGCCCTTTCAAAGCTCTGCATTGCCACAGCCACACTGTGAGCAGCACTGGGCTCAGCTACACAATCACACATGTGCTGGGGACCATCCCAGTGCATGTCACCATCCATCCTCTGATGGGCCTACTGGTTTGTGGCTTTTCACCCCACCAGCCCCTGCAATCAGCCAGCTTACTCTCTTCCCTGTCTTTTCCCCAGCTGCTTCTCATGTTTAACTCTTGTCTACTGAACTGCTTTTTCTGCATGGCAACAGCTAGAAAAATCTATGGGGGTTTTCAGCTCTAAACCTGCTATTTTGCAGCTTCAAAATTCCAGTTCAAAACACAGGCTCAGTCATGGCTTGCTGGAAATCCTGGTGTGTGACACTTTCTGAAGCTGGAATTTGTGGAGAAGCTCTTTGGGAGGACTGACAGGTGAAAGGAAGCAATATTGCTGGACTCTACTCTGGGTACAAAGTTCATAATCAAAGCAGTGCTGTACCAAATGGTAAAATTGTTTTTAGCTGCAGAAACAGTCTTTTCTGAATATTTCTGGTCTTCGTGATTTTGCTCACTTTGAGCAGTTCTCTGTACTGAAAGAAACTGCCTGCATATTTTTCAAATAACAGATTCCAAGTACGAACAAAAGCATGGTTCTGTCATCTGAAATGGAACTTTTGACATCTCTCTCCTATTTGCGGTCCAGACTTAAACCAAATATTGCCAGAGGAAAAAATAACATAAGAAGAGTTATGTTAAATAGTTAAAGACTTTTCCTAACATTTTCATTTTCCTAACACTTATCAATGTTTGAACAGTCACATCTTCCTCTAGCTTTTTTAATCAAAATTACCTGTATAATTCCTGGTTTGTTGCTTTCAGTTCAGCATAAGAATGAGTCACTCAAAATCAAAAAGATTTTCATTAACCATACAGTCAATATACTTTCCTTCCATTTCCTAACTAAGGCAGAAACATGATGTGAAAGTAATGCTACACACAGAACTTGTGCAATCTCAGGCTTCAAATCTATACTCCACAAAATTTTGCCTACAATTCATTATTTCACCAGAAAATCCTCTTCTGACACTAATTCACCAAATAATTTTGGAAAGCAAATATGAAAAAGGTATGCAAACAGATTGAGTATTACCATTTCTGAATGTGAAGTAGTATTTGAGGGATATATTTCTGAAGCAAATTGAGCTCTACTACTCAGATAACAATTCTTACTCAAATAAATACAAAAGTGCAGTTGTGCTGTATATTAGTTCCTTTTCAATTTCATTATTAGTTCTATGTTTTTAAAGAATGGAAAACGGTGTTCACATTGGTATAACAGACTGAACTGACACACAATTAAACAAAGAGACTAGAGAAGCAAGTACCTGCCCACAATTTCATACTTTGGCTACAACTTTTACAGAAGGCATGACTCCACTCAACAGTGATTGACAGTCAAATGTCACTAATAATCCCTTTAAAGAAAGCAGTAGATGATGCTGCTGATTTGAATAAGTATGCCTGCAGAAATCTAATGGTAGAAGACTTTGGCAAAGACAGTTCTATCATTTTAAAATGGCACAGTCCCAAGAAACAGAACATGCAGAGAAACAACAAAATACTCAAGGCATTATTTAAATACATTCAGCATCAGAGCACAATCTTGTGTTATTAGTAGTTATTTTTAATTAAACAAGACAACCAAAAATTTTTATATGGCAATAGGAAATAAAAGTTCAAGTCACAGTTCTCTTTTCTCTGCAGCATGCCTTCTTTTAAATCTTATGGCTCAGTGAGGTAAGTGAAGAACAGTGAAAGCTGGGGGATTAGGAAGATGCATGAGTAACATCAGTCCAACCCTCCAGCAGCAGCATCATATCACTTGCTTTGCCTGGGACTTCCAGTCATTAAAAAGAACGAATCAGAGCATAAATTAACACAACAGATTTACTGAGAGCAAGCAAACCAAATACTTTAAAGACAACACTGTTATAATCAGTCCACACGAGGAAGCCATGAGGAGAGGACATGCAGACTTGTCAGTAGTAAACACTGCTGAATTTCCAGAGCTATGGTAGACACCTTGGATTCATACAGAGACACTACATATTTCATCACCCATACTCATTTGCACAGCACTTTTTAATACTTAGCTTAAATCTCTACATGCTTTCAGAAACATACAGGATTATGAAACTGATGAGTCTTACCTCTATTACTCACTGGAATGAATCTTATGTGTGGAACAACACAGAATAGCTTTAGGGAACATTCTTAACTGCAAAAATATTTAGATACAATAGAGCTAACCTTAAAAATTCCTTACCTTGAAAGTAGCATCATTTTGGCCTTAGTTATTGTCAATCCTGCATTAATAATTATATCAATTAATTCTCCAATCTTGTGTATTGCATCAGGTTTAATCAAAGCCAGTGTTCTGGAGGGGAAAAAAAAAAAAAAGAAGAGATACAGGCAACACTACTTTCCTTAGAGCATTTGGTATGTATGTTGAGTTTATATGTAGACAAAAAAAACATCACATCAAAGTGAGAAATTCTGTCACAGACACATATTCTAGTCCCAGTGTCTCATCCACTTCCATGCTGTTCTTGAATGCCTGTGCAACACATTATTCTGATAAGAACAAGCTCTGCACATTATAATTTCCTTGGCTTTCTAACCCAAGTCAGCTCACAGTGTTCCACCAGCAGTCATTATTTACTGACTTCTCCCTTTGCTGTCAGAGCAACCAATTTGACCACTTCTTCCTTAGCTAATGGATCTCTCTACAGCTCCTCACTCACAGCTTTGGGTTAGAACACAATTGACTTGTTAATCTTTCTCTGTTCAGCTCCCTTTTTTCCTAAAAGGAATATATACATAAAATTGAAGTGTTAAAATCCTCTGTTTAAAAATATTACACATGCCTCTTCCATAAAACTCACAGTTAAATGTTTTTTTTACTATTACTTTTAAAATATTTGTAGTCCTCAGTGAGAAGATTCTATTGTGCTTGGTACAGTACAAAAACTCCATGGCACACAATGTGCCAAATAGCTGACACTGTTAATAGACACAATAAAAGGATGGCAGAGGAGGTATTACATCTCTTATACTGACTGACAGCTATATTCTAAGGGACATCAATCCAAAAATCTCTACACTCTCCCCCACATCTTTGTTTCCAAGTACACTCTGTCTTCTGGGCAATTATCTTTTTATACTGTACATCCCCAAGGCCAGGACTGTTTTATTAGCACACTTTGCATAGCACCAAGTACACCATCAGCACTAAACATACTATTAATCAAAAATAACAAGCACAAAAAGGACTATAAAATTGCATTTTCTATTTGCATTCATCTTGTGGTGAGTCAGCTTCAAATGTGCTCAGCTTACAAACCAACAGTATTCAACCCAGTATCTCAGAAACTCCACATCTCTGACAATCTTAGAGAGCATTTCCCATCTTTTACACTGTTTCCAATAAAGAAGGCTACCCAAGATGGAATTTTTTATTGCAGTACTTCCCTGAATGAAAAACAAATAATTTCAAATTTCCTATTTTATATACAAGCATAGCATGGAAAGCATGCTGTTTGCTGAGGTGAGAGGAGATGGATGAACTTCCACTACGTTTACTCTGAACCTTAAGTGACCTCAGATTGACAGATGCTTTGGCAAGAGACAGACTATTTCACAGCAAATGCGAAGCGCGGGAGGAGTTAGGACCAGGAAATATAATGAGGAAAATGTGAACATATGTGACATTTCATCTGAAACTAAGGGAGAGACATAGAATACCTTCAGAGATCAGAAACAAATGTATTTCCTCAAGCATCATGAAGTTCATATACGTGGACCACCTTAGGCCCAGATCCATTGGGAAGTATGACACAAAAAGACTGATGGACTAAAGCTGGTTTAGCTCTGTCTTCAGATCAGGAGTGCCTGACCTCTCGGCAAAATTCAACAGTCTGACAGCACACTCCACACACTCTACAGCCTGTCCCACTCTTCCCCAAGGATTTCACAGCTCCACCTCATTTTGTGGCATCATTTACCATATGACAGGGTGTGCCATGTGAATCGAGGCCCATGAGGGGCAGCAGCTGCTCCTTGACCAACGAC
Organism: Calyptomena viridis; assembly: GCA_013390005.1. Taxonomy (NCBI): domain Eukaryota; kingdom Metazoa; phylum Chordata; class Aves; order Passeriformes; family Eurylaimidae; genus Calyptomena; species Calyptomena viridis. The sequence goes on along the minus strand of WEIV01013039.1, from coordinate 61,473 downwards.
ATGCACCCAGTCAGTCACACAATGCACGACCTGCATCACGGCATAAGAGGTTCTCAACACTGTCATTTCCCATGAACAGTAAGGGTCTAACCACTGGAATGAGACCTCCAGTGCCATTTGCATTTCCTTGAAGAACACTGTTTTGAATCTATGTTATTATACAGGCTATTTGAGACAGGCTGCAAATGCTAGAAATAAATTGCCCCTTACTTTTCTAATTTCAAGCTTTCTAGTAATACTGTAAATCCTACCAACGTGTAAAGAAATATTGCATTATGGAGAAAATTTACCTAGAAGACATTAATACAAACTTCAATGAGCAACTCTTAAGACATCTTTTCTCTAACATTGATATATAAACATTAACAATTCAGTGTGAGCTTCTCAAAGCTATGCAGGACACAACAAGTATAGCTCAGGACCATGAAGATTGTTTCTGAGACTGGATTTTGATTCATGTGCCCTATTTCTAGTTTTAATTAGGAATATGTTTCTTGTGGTTTGACAGGATGTAGTCTGCAAAGTAGATTTTGAATCCATTTTATGTCTAGGAACAAAGGAGAAAGAATGAAAATTAAGTTAATTCACTTACATTTTCAGAGGGACTGTGCAACAGTACTGCAGTGAATACTGAAACAACAGAAGATGAGAACTGATCAAAGGAACAATGCACAGAGCATACTGTGAATATGCTTTTGAGACCTACTTATTTCTAATAATAGGACTGCTGCACGTACAGGAGCTCATGTCTTGTAGGGAAAGAAACACTGATTATGTCAACGATTAGAAGCCTAAGAATAACATATCCCAATCAAAACAGAATACAAGCTTTCTGGTTGAGACACAAGTTTTCTAACCTCATTTTCAAAACCAGTGATACTGACTCTAAGTATAGTCTATTTAGACAGCACACACTAGTCAGACAAATGTTTACTACAGGTTATAACCACATGAAAGGTACAAGAACAAAAATTCCTGTCCCATGATAGTGATGCCTTACTTGGCAAACTGTAAGTAGGTATTGCTCACTTAACTATTTTTGTCACTGTTTGTGATGGTTTCCTTATGATACACTGGGTAGAAAAGTAGGTATAGAAAATGAAACTCCATAGCACTGTCTTAATAATTCTTGCCTAATTCTAGGAAGGGTCTGTGCAAATCTAGCCTTTTTCTACACATCTGTTTTGTAACTCGTGTACCTAGGGTCACATTCATTTGCTTTACTGACAAAGATAAAGGTCCCCAATTCAAAACATTCGCTTTTTTTTTTTTTTACATATACATTCCTCTGTCTCCCTCAATGGCATCTGCTAAGCCTGCCTGCATACATATTCAGTTATCAAAGAATGTATTTCCAATGTAAACTAAACTGCTGATAGTTCTGTACAGCACAAAGGCAAGAAAGAGACAGGGAAATACTCTACCTCATAAAATAACCTTAACATTATTAATAGAATTCCAACGACAGATTATTTTAGGCTTTATCAAGCACTGCAGAAATCTTATTATATCTATTAACTAATAAATACTGTAAAACCTGCTAGGAACAGGCCAAAAAGACAAATAACTCATATGCAACAATTTTGCCTAAGGAAACTTTTAATATGACCCTGTTTTCTCAGTGAAAGCTTCTGTGAAGAAACTGGATTTTGTGGATCCCTTGCCTGTGTAAGGCACCTTTCACTATGTTCCTTTGGGCTATTCTGAATATGTAACACCACTTGCATATCTATGTTATCTTTCAGCCAGCATTCCTAAAATGTTTTCCAAACAGCTGACATGTCATAAATGTCTTTTCTTCCTTTCCTAGAGCAGTACAAAAATTCACACACCCCCCAAGACCACTTCATTTGACACAACTACAGTGTTGCCCTGGAGTCAGCAAGGTCTCCTACAAGAAGAAAATGTTATTTTATCAATAAGGTGCCTTTTCTTGGTGTAACTGCATAAGCACTACATCAGCACCAGGGCTTATGTTAGTTTAGACACAGCAGGAAATACACATTGATATAAAGATATAATCTACCCAATGCTCCACTGAGGAACAAGAGTAGCTAAATATACAGAATACATCCCCTGATGTTCTCCACATCCTTTGGTACTCTTTCACCATGCCCAACCTCAGCTTGGATAAAAAGTACAGGAACTCCTTCTGGAAAAATATTATGGCAGGAATTTTCACAGCAATATTTTTGTGCAGTTAAGACAAAAACGTGTGTTAAAACTTGCAATTCTTCCTCTATGTCTGGTTATGTACAACACTCCAAAAAAAGTTCAAAATAAGCCCAGTTAGGGGGAGGGAGCAAGAAAGTAGGTGAACAGGGATCACTGGAACATGTATGAAAATATGTAAGAAAATGTAAGAATATGTAAGAATATGTAAGAAAATATTCTGTGTTATTTTCAAAAAAATTGGGGTAAATCATCAAAATTTATTCATTTGCAAATTCAGAAATTACCTGCACTGTCATTAAAGCAGACTTAAATTACTTGTAGATTAATCTTAGTGTCATTTTATTAAGTCCCTCCTGATATTTTTGGTTTTGGATAGGCTCTTAAAGTCTTTTCCAAAGCAAATCTTAAAACCAAAAGTACATGATGAATCTTATCTTCATCCATTATAAAAAAACTTTGTCTTAACAAAGAAGCTTATAATTTTTATTGATATTCTCACTCTAAACTTTCTGTCCTCATGCACATGGAGTTTGAAAGATGCTAAAAAAATTCTCAAAAAAAAAGTCTTCCATAGTGGAGAAAAACAACAGAAAGTGTGAGTGGGCCTCTAGTGTTTTCATTTGCTACTGCTAACACAGATCAGACAGGTAATATCCCAGGCTTCTAAACACATCCCAGAGAGACAGGTGGTAGGCTCACAAAGTCCATGCCTTTGAATCCCAGCACACATCAGTTACCACATTAATTCTGCCCCAAGAGAATCCACAAATCACAAGAATCCTACTGCTGCCTGCCCTGGGGTAGTCACAAAGCTGAACAGGACCACTTTTCCTCCTCATCCCCCTCTTTTCTCCCAAGAGACCTAGAGCAGCCAGCAGTTAACACCATGGAGAAGATGGCCTTGAAGGTAAGTCAGGTAACTACAGGAGTCATGGGTTTGCCCACGAGCAGGGACCACTTTGCTTCTCTCTGGCCATCGGTACCTCAGATCACTTCAAACTGCATGCAAACTTGTAGCTATATTTTCTCTCCACTATTAGTACACAAATTGTACCTCATTTCTACCAAACGACTACTTTGAAACTCCAACCACCAAGAAAGACTTCAAAACCCTCTCTCCTTACCTCTCTTTGCGGCTCCCAAGCTTGCGGGATGTGTATTGATTCCCATAGTCCACTATGGAGAGATGACGGGAAAAGACAGTAATTTTGCTGCCCACATATAAATCCTCGAGGTGTAAACTCTCATACTTGGTGCGCTTCAGAAAGGTGCGACGGTTCTTCACATCATGCTGCAGGAAAAAGAATATTAAAATCTACCACAGCAACATACTGAGTTTGAGGCAAACTCAATCTTTACCTTCAGAAATTTCCATAGTACTGTGGTATTGAATCCAATCACTTGATTGATCTAATTCCTAACCTTTTGAACTTACGGGTGTACCAAGAAAGCTCAGAAGATTAAACCACAATTACAAATTTATTCCATTTTAATAGCCTCAGGCTCACAGCTATCTCCAAATCTTCTGTTTTGTAATTTGCTTGTTCTAATTCAAACTGTGGTAAAAGGTTTCGGGTGCCTACTGGATGCCTCTGCCCAGTCTCACTGAGAGCTCCCCCTGGCAGATCTGTGCTGTTTCACAGACCAATGGCTCGTGCCAGAACGACTGAGATACACACTGGCAGATCTTCTCTTCAGGGCATCGCTCCAGTGATACTTTGCTCTATTTGACTGCACAGGACTCAGAATTAGGGACGGATAGATGATTGCAACACTTGGCTGAGATGCTCTCATTGCCTAGAGCTGCAAGCTCAAAAGCCTGTCAAGACAATTCAGCTTTATAGACCATCACTTCGAGGAAGAAGCCAGACGTTAACATGTAGTTTTCTGGGTGGGCTGGCAAAGCACAAAAGGCAACCTGCTGAACTGTTTCTTCACTGCTCGTAGATATTACAGATGCCTTCAATTTCCTGAGGTAAGTTTTGTACTCCTCAGGCCAAAATTCCCCTTCCATCTCAAATTACTTGTACTGTCCTCCACTGCAACGATATATCAACTAGAATAGCATTAGAAGAAAGCACATCATTCGCACAAATTTTGGAGGGAAAAATAAGAGAAAAATTACACACTCCATGTTCCAGAATGTGTGAATACAGTTCTCTTCTGCTAGAAGGCTAGAAAAAATACAAGTTTTTTCAGAACAGTCAAAACTTTGCAGATCAGAGAATATGCATTATTTTGATACTTCCTCCTGCTGAGAGCAGAATTATAAGGAAGAATTCTTCCTCTTGAAATGTGTTCAGCTCCTCCTACATGCTCCTACTACGTGTTCACTATTCGAGTTCAGTCAGGAACAAGATGACAACATGCTTAAAAAAAAAAAATCACTTGGATTCAGCTACTTGTTATCTCCTGGACTTCGCCAGTAATACTATTAGCTATCTCGGCCATATGCAAATTCTTCAATATCTTGACCAAAAATCCAAACATTTCCTAGGTTATTTCACTAATAGTTCCTGAAAAAGGTACCCTGAGCTGTTTCTCTCTTCTCAAGAACAAGAAAAGGAGGAGATCTACCTGTGTTAAAGAATTCTTCTTTAGAGTGGAATTTTAAATCTGTATAAAAGACCTTTTTTATAAAGCAAATGATAAGCCACAGCAGAAGAAACAGAAGACCGTTTGGACTGTTCTACTCCTGCCCATGTACATGTAGAAGTAAACTACACAGAACAAAACAGTTCTCTGCTAAGAATCTGTCTTTTATAAAGATTTCTTCTCTCTTTGGTAAATCTTTTGTAGAAAGAAAAGTTATTCAGGCTTTAAGAATTCCCCATGAGAGTTATTGACTATGGAAAACTCAAAGAATGGGGCATCTCTGCTAAGAGATCCTGTTTGACTCTAAGAGCTGTGTGTTGTTCTATGTTCAAAAATCTATGCTGTGTCTTCCCAGATGCAAAGCAAGCTGGAAACTTCTCTTATTATTCCCACTGTCACTTTTCTTTGAAGGAACCAAGACATGAAGGTCAGAAAGAAAAAGTAAGGTCAGGACTTCATGTAACAAAAGCCTTCAACAGCTCTGGTCCACTCTCAGCTGAGGTGTGTGATAAAGGAGAGCTTGTCAGGGAGGCGGGAAAGGGGATCAAACATCCTTCTCCTATTTGGGGAAGAGCTGGCTCATATCATTACCCCCCTTCTTCCCAGACACTTTAGAGGTAAGAGTGGGTTGTCATCTCTTCAGAAAGATACCAAAAGATGCAAAAGAATTAGGCAGTAATAAAGAAAAAAAGAATCACCAAATTCTGCAGAAATAAATATTAAAAGAAAAAAACCCAGAAGAGAATTCTAAATGTAGCATCTGTCCAGAAACTCACTCACAAAAGTCATTTTGAGATATTCTTTCTCTAAGAGTATTCACATACATTTTTGCTTTTTTAACTTCTGTCCTGCACACGTGCCGTGTATGACTGTGTACACACCATGGTATCTTAACCTAAAAGCACTCTACCAAAATGCAGACGTCTACCAAGCCCCAGGTATTGCATTAAGAAGTTCAAGAACACCTTCAAAGCTCTTGGTTTTGAGATATCTAGGTGAAATGAACAACAATTTTGCCAGCCTACACATGGTTGTGTGGGAAGATTATTACAGTTCCTGACTGATTAGCTAAACTGTTTCTGGGAAAGAAAAAATAAAAATTTTGACAACTGTGCACGTATAGATATTGCACAGAAAACTAACTTAAAAGGAACAACATTATGATACAGTTTGTTTAAAGAGACTATCAGTGAACACTGTAAAGTGCATCTCCTTACACAGGTGGGTACCATGGTTTCAGTGAGCAGTAGTTTAGCTAAGAAAAGTCAAATTTCACTAGCTTTCTTATTTCTGCATTTGATATTTATAGCAGGAAAGTTAAAATTTTAAAATTAAATTACTCAGTCTGAATTTCCAAATGTAGGCTATTCTTAGACTTTAAAATCTTCATTAAAAATTGGAAGAGACCAATCCAAACCATTCACACATTCCTAAAAGGAAGCAAAAAGCATTGGTTGGCTTACAAGGATTATCATTACACTGCATACTATATTTTTATATACATGCCTGCTACTTTCATTCTTACCATTTCAATTGATGCATCTTTTGGATAATACAGAAGTTCATAACGACGGAGGAGTGAAGCATTTGGGTCATACCATTCAGCAATGAAAGCATATCTCTCATCCTGACTCTGGAAAAAGAAAAGGTGTGAAAATGGGTATTGCAGAAAGCATACATATTTTATATGTAAAAACACACAAATCAGAAACATAACTTGTTATCAGAAAAGTAACAAAAAACATCACTAATCATCAAAAAAAACATCACTAGTAACTGAACTTGCACACTCTGAGTATTATCTTCTGCCTCCCACAGCTACCACCACTTCTGATTTCATCAGTCATGATGCATGGAATATTGTAGAAGTTGTTGCCAGACTTTTTAACTTTGACAAAGTATTTGATTCACTTTCATTTGTTTAAAAAAAAATTGTGTTTGCCTACAACTAAATTATAGACTCTTCACACGTTTTCTACACATCCTACAAGAAAACACTTTCCACTTCCTCAACAGCCATATCTGAACTCCTCTTAATGAGGAGATAAACACATTAAAGTTAAGAACAACATTAGTTTGGTTCACTTCTTAACTTCCTGAAATCTGCATAAAGCATAAATAGCCTGACCTCATTTACAACTCATTTTCTGCCCCTAAGGAGTGCAACAAGAAAGACAGATTGCAGTAATTCTAAAAGTGTAACTCCACTCCTCATCCTCCTCCAGGGGACAACAGCCCCCAGCAAAGCAGGCACAAAGATGACACAACACACGTGGATGTGCAGTTCCAATACCTCTTAGTGCTCTATGTTTGTTAGCTATTGATGCAGTATCAGTTATTTCACAGCTGTTAGATGGAACTCCAACTTTTATGTTCCACTTTTCCTCTCAGTCTGATTGCTACTCCTAATGCATGGTCTTGTCACAGGCTTTCACTCTTCGTATGTACCTGCACTCTTAAAACACTGCAAAGGTTGAGGAACCACTGGGAATTTAAATTGGAGCCAGGCAGGCCTTTTTAGTACTTCAGATTGTAGAGAACAGCAGCATTTCAGTTGTTACAATGACTGCTCAAGGACAGAATGTGGGCTTCCATGACTACTCTGGAACACTATCAGGAAAAAAAACATAATCATTTTCCTAGTGAGTGCAAGCCTATAGACATTTAAAAAAACCCCTAAAACAAAACAACCCCCCCCCCCAAAAACAATAGCCATGATATTGCTTCTGTTGTCAGTGCATTTTTTTCTTTCAGCATCTTCAGCTTACCACTGACTTAGGACTCAGGGGTTTTGCAGGTTGAAGTCTTAACACAAGTAGCAGTGGAAAAATCAGATAATGAAGAACAAATGCAGAATTTTAAAATGTAATGAATAGTTGGACCTGTTTAGTAAAAAGCACCTTGGCAAGTACTCCACCCTCTTTTCAGCCCTTACAGAACCCCTACACTGCAAAACGAAGATATGATTGTGCCACAGAAAGACTTATGCAATGGGGAGCACAGCACTGTGCTCTCTGAAGGATGCAAAGCTTCACTTTCCATCTGTACAAGTCTGTACAGCACTGAAAACCTTATTTACATGAGCTACTGTCACTTCTGTATTATCCATACAGTATACACTGCAGCATTTTACAACACTTCAACTCATATTTTAGGTGCAGCATCCAGCACTGAAACTCCCTAGGCACTTAACCTGGTTTCTGGCCCTTACTTAAGCTAGACATGCTTGGGCCTTGATCTTAAATACACTCATACTACTGGAAGACAAGACAAGACACTTGATCAATTAATTTGACCATCATCTTGTCAAGGACCAATTTTATAGAGAAGCTCAAAGAGGTTGTCTGAAAAGAAAAACAGTCTGGTTTCACAGAACCATAGAACAGTGTGGGTTGGAAGGGACCTTAAAGATCATGTAGTTCCAAATGCCCTGCCATGGGTAGGGACACCTTCCAGGTTGCTCAAAGCCCCATCCAATCTTGAACACTTCAATCTTACTCAATATCTAAGCTATTAATATTTCTTATTCAGCAGGCTCTGCTGGCCACCACTTCTTATTCAGATGAATATCAGAAATCACCCCTGTGTATTATCTTTTGGCATTGTAAGTAACAGCAAGGTAATAAATGCTACTTAGACTTGAAAAAAAACCTGTAAAGCTAATCCCCAAACACCCAGAAAATGTTATCAGTAAGCAGGACAGTTTGAATTTATTATTGCTTTGTATCTAGAAAATACGGAGAGCTAATAGTTTTCTAAAATTAACAAAACAAAACCTCTAGAATTTCCTCTGTTGTAGGAACATAAAATTATTACAATAAATATTTCTAGATGTAGAGAACAATATCAGAAGAGAAGTTAAAGGCTTACTAGAAACACTGTAAAAGTAACTGGAAACAATTATGTTTGTGAACATGTAAATTGTTTCAAAGGCACACAATGCGAACAGAAGAAATTCAACAATAACAGCAAACTGAACGCCCTGCCCAACAGGTATAATGTAAAACACAGCAGAACTGCAATCTTACTACTGCAAATAGTCTTAAAACAGTTAGAAGTCAATACTGTATACAATCATGATATGATGAACATATTCTGGGAAGCCAGGTATTTCTGTAAAAATACCACTCCAAGTCATCAAAAAAATCCAACCAAATAAAAAAATATAAGTTTTTAACAGTAAGTACATATTGAGCTCATAATACGTGATTTTAAATAAGAACAGAAACTTTTATTTACTTATTTAATGGAGGAGTAGGATTTTGGAGGCAAAAACCAAACACAAAAACCTGTCTGCTTTCCCATCACATACTGGAAGGATTGCAATAAAATTTTAATCCTGCACAGCCTTAAAATTATCTTGTCTGAGCATTTAATTTCAATCAGTTTATCACTCAATAAACAGAACTAGTATGGCAATCAATTTTCCTACATGTCCTTGACTACTGTACCCTGACTGCAAAGTGGGAAGAAGTCACAAAGATGAGAAAGCACTAAGAGAGACACGATAAGTTTCATTCTTAGCTTCTGTCCATCCTCCTAACAAAGGAAACCCAGAGAAAATAACTGCCTAGAGAAGAGTGATTAGAGAACAGCAATGACCTGTCAGGTGGTGTCATGTTCAATGCACCACACTGCTCCAGACCAACACAGAGTCCTGAAAGGGGAAGATTTCACAGCCCTTGACCAGAGATTCCAGCATCTCATTCCCCCAGGAATATGGCTGAAACATGTTAGTCACTGCCGAAAACACATTCTTGTAAACAGCTCGAGTAATAATCAAGCAAATCTATAAACACATTACAACTCAGAAAATTCTTGCTTTAAAGAATTAGTTTCCGGTCATTTCTGAACCATATCCTTATGAAAATCACACACAGCCTCTACTCTCATGACTATGCAATTAACTAAGCAATATCTAATGGAGCAGAAATACTTTTTCATAGCTGTTCACATCCGTGGAAGAATTACCACCACTAAAAAGCCCTGCAGTGACTATGCACTTTACCCACTGGTAGTTTTAAAACAGCTATCTTGAGCTCAAGTTTTATGTCTCCTTTCCATGGTAAAATCTTGGGTGACTGACACCAACCACGTCAAGAGTTCACATACTGTAAAGATGGAAAGAATATTTTTTTCTTCTTCTTTCTTTTATAAGCTCCACAGAAAAACATTTAAATGCATATGAATTTTGCTAGCTTACACTTTTTTGTTTATAGTGGCATGTGTGAATCTGCAATAGGATGGCTCTATGCACATGAGAAACATTTATTGAAGTACAGCTGAATTAAAAAGAAATTAAATTTTGTACTTAGTTCTGCAAGTGATGGGGGAAGCAGTCATTCTTAGCCAGCATGGGACTAAGTTCTAGAAGCTAAATCCAAGCAGGAGCTATGCTCATAGAAAACTCTGCTGCAGAGGAAAACAGTGTGTCTGGAACCAAACTTCCCAGGATGCTGATAACCAGAAAGCAGAATGCTTAGCAAGCTGGACAGGGTGTCATGTCTTGTCCACTAAACCTTTTAAACTTCCAAATGGCTTCTGTTCACAGTAAAACAAAAGGAGGTCTTCCAAATGTTTTCATGAGAAGCAACAGTGGTAGAGCGGCAGTTCAGGGACCAAGAAACTCTCATGGAAATGTGGAGAAACAATTTTATCCCGCTGGTCTGGACTATGCAGAACACAGATCTGGATTTGATCTTCCAAATGAGATGCCTCCCGACTGCCACACTATTGCACTACTTTGGGGAAAGTACTTTTGTCCTCTACTTTTAACTAGAAATTTCATGCTCGAGTTTCTCTCACAATGGGGAACACAGGGAATCAGGAGCTACTGGATTTTTTTTTTCAACTCAAGAGAACTTCACATGAAACAGTAACAAATATTTCTTAAAATTAGAAAGCCCTGAGGTATTTAGAAGGTGCACCTCTGCTTGCTCTTAGCAATCCGTTCTCTGTGAGGCTTATACACACTACCAGGAACATGGCATATATAATACGAGTTCATAGTCTGCATATTTACTGGTTTAGGAGTCACGAAAATTATTGCTACATTTTAAGTGCGCAGCTTCGTGTCTGCTGCTCCTTCGATTTTCTGTGACTCAGTGACTGAAATCAGGCCAGCAAAAAAAAAGAATCAAAGGATTTGAATCATCTCCTAATGAAACAATAAAAAGACTGCACAAACATCAGTAAAAGCTGAATATGATCCATCATGATATCTCTTCTATATTTTTATATGTCACGGGGAAAACCTGCAGTCANCCTGCAGTCAAGCACAGACCAAGCTGTTTCTATGAAAATCACTGGGAACAGGATGGACCAGTAGACAGGAACTATTCTCACACTGAACGGGTATTTCTTCTAATACACCAAAAAAAAAACTTTCTGGAAATATTGTTCTGAAATTCTGGCAACAATTCTGGCAACAATTTTAATGGAACATTTCTTTTACAACCTGCTCCCTTCTGAAATCAGGCTGGTGGCACTCTCAAAAATACTCTGGAAGAGCAAGAATATTTTTATCAAAAATCAGATGGTTTCAAAGCATAAAGATACAAATTATTTTACAATATTTCAGGTGAAGGTATCATGAGGCTGACTGACTCCAACATCAGATAGTTTTC
>WEIV01013039.1:36232-49085 GCA_013390005.1 Calyptomena viridis | reverse complement strand
ATGTATGACAGTTTGCCAACCACTTTCTGGCAAAAAAAAAAAATATATTTGTTGAAATGGCCAGTCAGCAGGTATCTTTATCCTTGTCGTTCCTCTTTATAGGTTCTACCAAAAAAAACCCCTATTGCTGTATGTGCTGATGCATTTCTTTGACAGATGGCTGCCTTGTGCTCTTCAGACAGTGGGGTGAAGTGGGGGACCTGACCAGCTGCCTTCATCAAGAACACTGTTCTCAGAATTAGGTCCTGAAGTTATTGTCATAAATGTATGATCAACCTCTTACAGCAGGTATCTAAGTCCTGTTTTGAATTATTTGAAACAGTTCCTCAAAGCTCATAAATCACCAGTCAGTTCCTCATCTTCCAGGCCAATCGCCACTTCAGAATGAACTCTACTTCCTAGTCCTGAAGAGGACCTCAGCACAAATAAAATCAATGAAAAACTCCCAGTCTGAGGACCAAGAGCCAGTAATTTCAGCCAGATCTACCCCCACCTGACTCAAAGGCAACTACTCAGTGTTAGACTCCCCCAGCAGGCCAATGACAGAAGCACTGTCACAGTATCACCCTCCTTAAGAGCCCCAGAAATACTTTGATTGCTTTAGATGGTTGACTTGTCAGCTTTCCTGTTCTCCCATTTTAACATCCAGCTGGCTTTGCTTTATTTTCAGCTGAATGCTTCGAGGTGCAGGCCCTGCACTACAGCAAGCTCTCCAAGTAGCACCGAGCACTCAGAAATTCAGACCACCAGATGAAAAAAAAAAGTCACTTTAATTAGCTTTAACAATGGTCCCAACTAGTGCATCAGGAGTGCTATTCTTTCATGTGAGGCCATCTTAAATGTGACAGTCCTCTGCACACATAAAGCTAAAAATGAAAATTCAAAAATATTTAAAACAATTGGCATCTCTAAAAAATGTTACATAGAAAGTCAAGCACTTCTGCAAGCACAAGAAATAATGAGGCCTGGTTCTCTGTAGTCATTTTCTTATCCCTGACTGTTGTGATCACAACCTTTCTTCAGCTCAGGCATTTAATAAAGGCTCATACCCACCTAGATTCTCTGAAGTCTAAAAATACAGTTGTGCTCTCAGTGAAGTCTTTCTTAAAAGATGCGTTAGAGGGTTTCTTCCCCCTCCTCACTCTTGTGAAACCTGGAGTAACATCATTATCCTCTACCAAATCTGACTGAAATCTGCCAGTAAATTCAAACTTCCCAGCAGAAAAACTCAGGGGGGTGTCAGATACACACAAACAGATTGCCATTACACAAACTTAGGTTTTTTGAGTCAAACAGACTGAAAGAAGCCGTATAAAAAATTCTATTTCCATACTACAAGTAATTTTTCCATTATCAATAATTCTTTAAAGGAAAAATCTCCATTTGTGAAACAAAAGGGAAAAGCAAAAAAGCACAAAAGTAGCTAAGACATTAAATGTTAGCAACAATTTTGCAAAATTGAAACATGAGACTTGGTACATGCTGGTAGTATTTAACAAATAACATTCTGAGTGGCAGAAAGTGGTCTAGTTTTCAGCATTGTAGTGCAACTTAAATCCCAAAATGAATTCTCAACAGTGCACATTTATCAAGCTGTGTTATTCAAGCCATCTTCTACCTTCACAGTTTGTGTAATACAGGATATTTTCCAGGCAAAACTTAAATCCACAACTCTGTGTAGATAGCACACTCAATTAGCTCTGTCTCTTAAAGCTCATTTTCCTCCTCCTCTTCTATTCATGTTTCTGACACACGAGTTGGAATAATTTTTAGAACTCCAATTTTGCAGCCTCCTCACTGCTGTTGGTCCTCCCACTACATTCTCAACAGGCTTTTCTTTAGTGAAAAAGTAACATCAAAAGATCATTTTTCAAATAGAGAAACATCTGGCAACTGCAATTTCCATGACAATGTCTTGACTGGAGACAACTCTCAATCTAAGCCTCATATTCAGAAGCTTACTGGTGAATTCTGTAAGCAACATTCCTTTTTTTCCTCTCCTTGTAGAAAGCAAACTCTACCTATTGAAAATCTCACAAAAATTCTAGACTATTTCAAACTAATTAAGTATTGGCTAAATTAGTCACCTCCTTAATCATATTTGGAAACCTATTAAGCGAGTCAAGCACTCTACTGCATTTACATTGACCCTCCTGCAACTTGTGCTACATCCCTTAGATGCACAGTTACCAGACTCCCAATATTACTGATACTTACACTTCTCAGGTGTCTTTTCAACCAAATATGTTCATATGGCTAATGCTGCCTGGACCATCCTGTTGCCAATTAACATGGGGATACTTCTGTCCCTGTAGCACTAACCAAGTGAAGCTTCAACTGGGATCTCAGTTCAGTAAACCATTCCTATATACCCAGAGGTTGTGATAAACACAACTCTAGAAGCCCAAAGACCTCAAATGTTCTTATCAGATTTAGCAATCTACAATTCCATGTCACATCAGCAAAACTATTTTGCTGTTCTGTCAATTTACTAAGCAAGAAATCTTCTTTTACTACTAGACTATGCAAATTACATAAGCTTCCTGTGCATGTAGGCACGACTAGTGTAACCTAACCTTATTTTCCCCCAGGCTCTCATATAAGAGAATCAAGAATTCAAATTCTCAACCATTAACTTCAATCCTCTGCAATTACATGTCACAGTTAAGTACTTAGTTACAGGATTCATATTACTTTTCTAATAATGTAAAACAATTTCTCTAAAACACATGAGGGATGCCGTACTGCTCTTCACTGCTCTGTGAAAACAGGTTTAGCTTCAGAAGACCAGCTAAACCCTGTCTTTATGGGAATTTGTTGCTATTTAATGCGTGTTTTTAATGCTGCTCCAAAATATTGTACTTTCAATTACAGGATCACGGGTACTACTCTAAGAGCAGTCAGCAGTGCTCAGCACATGCCTATCTGCCTCCACCAACCCAAGCAGAGTCTGACAGTGATTTAAGCAAATCCAGAGCTGTTCCCTGACTCAGAACAGCATTCATAATGCAGGTCATCTCACATAATTACATCTGAGCATAAAGTTTAGGCACTTTGCACCTAATCAGTCATTACTGGTGGCACTAACACTGCCGTGCTCAGCAGCTGAACGCTGTGTCTCCACCTTCCAACCATGAGATTACTGTCTATATGTGATCCCAGGAAGGGAAACAGGGCTATCCATTCATTGAGCCACCTGTGTGCATCCTGTTACACGATCCAACCAATGCTGTACTTACAGGAAAAACACTTCTGAAAGGCTCAAAACTTGGCCTAACATTGAAGATGATGAAGATATTATTCCTCTGGCAAAATACCAGCTTTCAATTTCCAATATTTTTAAAAGTAAAACTTTTCAAAGCAACACTGCTTTTTTTACTTTTTCTTTCTTAATTAGGACTCTGAAGCATTTTCAACTTTACTCCCAACACATTCTTATTGAGGTATTCCACTAAATTTTCAACCTCCAGTAGAATCTGTCTGGAAATTTGCACACAGAATGGTTGAAATGTGAGAAAGTTACAAGCAGCTGTAAGTAGAGGTTTGAAAGGAAACACCTACAAATCCTAAACCAAAGATGTCAACAGCACTTCAGAGTAGTATAATGACTACAGCCTCTTCCTCAGCTCATAATAATCTTCAGAGCAGCATTTTTAACAAGAACTAGTTGGTTGCCTTGGAATCACAGCTGAAGGACAGAGGGTCTCTTAGCCAGCCAATACCACAAGCAATTAACACTCAGGATTTTGTGTGAATGCTCTGAGAACCACACATGCAGCATCTACCTTGAATAGTCAGAGCTTATAAGAGTCTAGTAACCATTTATGATCCTATGAAGCAGACAAACAAGTCTGCTGACAAGTTGCTTATTCACTACTGTGGGCACTTAAAGCAAGTATTTGTCTGCACTACCGCTTAACCAAACGTTAAAAAAATATTTTTTTTTCCCTTAGATTGTGTAAAATCTTGATTCCAAGGTAGCTGGATGAAATCCAGACTTCAGCTGATGTTTGGCCTTACTTTATTCTGAAGTCAGACTAATGGCACAAAGTTCTCATGATAAAAACTGTTCCACAATTTCCCATTAGTGAAGTAAATATTAAAAACTTCTGTAGAGTAGAGAAGACAAAGTGGGTAAGTATAATCGTGTTATTAAACTCTGCCAATCCTTACAGGCTTTTACAGGTTCATCTTGTGAAGATTTGTTCTACAATTCAAAGATTTATTTCTCTCCCATAGCATAGACTGTCATCACAGTTCTGCACTGACTGCTATTCCCCAGAGATGTAAAGGTCCCTGCAGGATGATGACAGTGACTAAGAGATTCCAATCCCATACAGAGTTTTGAACAAGTTGCTGGGTTGCACCTTCACAGTTGCCCCCTGCATTAGTGCATTTGATGTTCAGCACTTTTTAAAAAAGGAGGCTGTATTTCCCAGTTTATTCTTTTGTAAAATGTGAGTAATCATCATCCTTTTCATGGAACAATAGCAAGATTTAATACTTAAAATATGTGTACTATTTATGCATTATAAATTCCCCTTGATTTTGATGAAAACGTGACAGAGGCAGCTCAGTCTGTTCATCCTTATTTCCTGCTTCCACAGACCCTTCATTCCAGCAGTGGAGGCAAGTGGAAGAAGTCAGAAAGGGCTACAATGCTCCCAGCCCACTACCTCAGCAGTCGCTACCAGGAAACACTGCTAGTCCGGAATGTCAGTAGCTGCAAAGATTGGATCCAGACCAGAGCCCCCCTCCTCCTCACCAGTGATTTGGGGATGTTCAGACTTAGAGATCATGGTTCAGTTATCAGTGTATTGTAACAGAGAACATGGGACGGGGAGAAAATAGCATTGCTGTTACATGACTAGAAAAAATACAGCATAATACAGCCTCTACAGTAGGAGAAAGAATACATGGAAAGTTTAAAAATAGGAGGAATACTAATTTTAGCAAAGGCTCATACTTAAATGTGCAGTGTTAAAGTGGAAGAACAGGCACACAGCCTCCAGCATGCCTACCCACCTCTCCTCATTTCCCACATGTAGACCTCTCATGTGTGGCTCTCTTTCCAAGTGTGTTAGAATATTCTGCAGAAAAATGTGATTTTTTTAAGAAAGATAATTAAGGTAGTTACAATTATTGAAGGATTCATGCAAAGAAAACATGCAACAGGCTCTCAGGAACACATCTCGGGAGAGACAATTCTTTGCAAATACAGGAGCACCCTCTGGTGCCCAAGGACAGGTTGAGCACCTTATTTAAACCTGAAAAACTAACTTCTGAAATTATCAGTAAGAAGCCATCTCTGATTGCCATCTCTTCCTTATGCCTCAAAATTAGTAACCCTGTAAGAGGAGGTAGAAATGCCTAAACAATAAAGCAACAGATCACAACAGCCTGGGTGATAAAGATCTTTCACATGGGAAAACTGCTGACACATGGGTATATAACTTCCTTCACAGAATCACACAACCATTTATGTTGGAAAAGACATCTGAGATCATCGAGTCCAACTTTTAACTGATCATCACTTTACCAACCAGATTGCTGATCCAGGCCAAGATGCCACTGGTCTTCTTGGCCACCTGGGAACACTGCTGGCTCATGTTCAGCTGGCTGTCAACCAGCACCTCCAGGTCCTTTTCCATCAGGCACCTTTCCAGACACTCACCCCAAGCCTGTAGCAATGCCTGGGGTTGTTGTGACCCAAGTGCAGGACGCAGCACTTGGGCTTATTTAATCTCATACAACTGGTCTCAACCCATCAATCCAGCCTGTCTAGATCCCTCTGAAGAGCCTTCCTACCCTCCAGCAGATCAACACTCCTGCCCAACTTAGTGCCATCCACAAACTTACTAAGGGTGCACTCAACCCCTTCATCCTGATCACCCATAAGGATGTTAAACAGGGCTGGCCCCAGTATGGAGCCCTGGGGTACCTCCCTAGTGACCGGCCACCAAGTGGATGCAGCACCACTCACCACCACTCTCCGGGCCCAGCCACTCGGGAAGTTTTTAACCCAGTGAAGAGTGGACCTGGCCAAGCCATGGGCTGCCAGCTTTTCCAGGAGAATGACATGGGACACAGCACCAAAGGCTTTGCTGAAGTCCAGGTAGACTACATCCACAGCCTTTCTCTCACCCACTAGGTGGGTCACCTGGTCATACAAGGACCTGACTTTCCCAAACCCATGTTGACTGGCAATAGTCAGCCTCCAAAAATGCCTGTGCAGGTTTTAAACGAGTATTGGAGCTGTCTCCTCCAGGACAACTTGCAAGGACCATCTCACAGAGTTTCTCTCATACTAGGAATATTTCTATTAGGCATATAGTATGAGGAAAAAGAAGTTCTACCTCTTTTATGTGCTCATCTGATTGGATAGATGCTCTTTATACATGCAAATACTTGCTAAGCTCCCAGTCTTTGTACTAAACTGTGACAGCATGTTCCAAAGCTCAGGCACACAAAATTTACTCCTTTTATCAAACCTTATGTTGGTTTTCTTTCCATTTTGTTGGGTGGGAGAGAACTACTGGGTTCCACCCACAAAACACTAGTGAGTGACCCTGGCATGTTGCTTAGGCACCAGGGCCTCTGGTTTCCATCTGTGTAAGGACATATGTGAACACACAACAGTTCAGGAGGATTAGGTCAAGCAAGTGCTTACTTCCAGGAAATAGTACTTTTGGTGACTATTCGTGGCAGACACAGTTATAGTTTAAAGTCAATGTTCATGGAAAAAGCCCTCTTCAAACTTACAGCAATGGGGTTCCCTACTCCCATAGTTTCTCACCAGCTAGTAAATGGTTAACAGCATACCCCACCTGGATATAGTAGATCACCACTGTTCTAGAAACTCAGGCTGAAATGGTCAACTGAACAGCCGAAAACACTTTTTGGAGGGTCTCCATTCCCTTGACTTAAAAGAAAGAGACACTATCAAACAGAAAAAGATAAAAGGTTCAGTAGCCACTGGCCACCAAAGGAGTTGGGGTCTGAAGAACATGACACACCAGATGAGGCTGGGAGAACTGAGCCTGCTTAGCTTAGAGAACAGAAGNTCTTTCCATTTTGTTGGGTGGGAGAGAACTACTGGGTTCCACCCACAAAACACTAGTGAGTGACCCTGGCATGTTGCTTAGGCACCAGGGCCTCTGGTTTCCATCTGTGTAAGGACATATGTGAACACACAACAGTTCAGGAGGATTAGGTCAAGCAAGTGCTTACTTCCAGGAAACAGTACTTTTGGTGACTATTTGTGGCAGACACAGTTACAGTTTAAAGTCAATGTTCATGGAAAAAGCCCTCTTCAAACTTACAGCAATGGGGGTTCCCTACTCCCATAGTTTCTCACCAGCTAGTAAATGGTTAACAGCATACCCCACCTGGATATAGTAGATCACCACTGTTCTAGAAACTCAGGCTGAAATGGTCAACTGAACAGCCGAAAACACTTTTTGGAGGGTCTCCATTCCCTTGACTTAAAAGAAGATCACACTATCAAACAGAAAAAGATAAAAGGTTCAGTAGCCACTGGCCACCAAAGGAGTTGGGGTCTGAAGAACATGACACACCAGATGAGGCTGGGAGAACTGAGCCTGCTTAGCTTAGAGAACAGAAGGTCAAGGGTGACCTTACTGCTGTCTACAACTACCTAACTGAAAGACACCCACAAAGATGAATCTACACTTTGAATGAAGGTGCACAGTGATAGCAAAAAATGCAAAGGGCACAAGCGGAAACACTGGATTATTCCAGCCAAATATCAAGAAAAAAAAATTACCAAGAAGGTAGTAAAACATTGGCACAGGCTGCCCAGAGGAGGTGTGCAATCTCCATCTTTGGAGATGTTTGGGACTTGCCTGGATACTGGCTGGAGCAGCCTGGTCTGGTTAGATCTGTTTCGAGCAGGCTGGAGGTCCCTTCCAACCTAAATGATGACTATGATTCTTATTATAGCTTGGCATCTCTTTGCCCAAAGATAACATCCATTCTTACAAGTTGCTCCAGATCCTACACAGATCTGTTGGGTTCATATATCAACAACAATCTAGATGTACTTTGAAAAAACTGGCACAAATTGTTAAGTATAAATTCTATCCACATCAAGTCTGCCTGGAACAATTCTCTAATTAACCGCTGTCTCTGTCATCAAATCCCATTATTTTTTATTGCCAACTGTAAGTTTCTAACTTTTCTTTATCCCAGGCAATGATTCACTGAGTAATTACTGAACTTCTTGAGTTTCTGACAATATATACATTAAAAAGAACCCAACATACAATTAGGACAGACATGTCAATGTTATTAAGATTTGCACTCACAACCAAAAGGATCTGGACAGACAACTCTGGGTGACAAAGGGAGATTAGTACTGGATTTACCATTAGGCAATGCTAGATAACTCTGACTATCATAATATCACCTATTTGAACCACTCCATTACAAGAGACACCAATGCATCTAAAATTACTGTTAGAGAGATGGCAATTTCTGCAAGCCAAAGCCAAGACTTGGCTACAGAAGCAGGTAACATCCCACGGATTCTAAACCTGTTAACTTTATATTTGTAGGCTGGTATTTTATATAGCACATAGTGTCATAAGGATGTCAGCACTGAACCCAAAACGAGCTCCTGGAACAAAGGAAAGTTATTGGGTTTTTTTAATGGTTTTCATTTGCCTGACAGATTTTTTGCACCATAGAATCTGTTATTTTATCAGCTACACCTTCTGTAACAGTCACAGCCTATCTGCTCAAGAAGTAAATTAGCACTAGGTGGAAACACAAGTTCAAGAAGAAACCATGGCATATTTTTGATGCTCCCAGGAAGACTCACCATGCAATAAACAAAGGCTACCTGATAGTATTTTGTTTATTTTTTTCCTCATGCTACACACAACATTTTATTTTTCCCTGTGACAAAGTGCTGCAAATGACAGGTAGAATGGCAACTATATTTCAACAAAAAAGTATTTAATTTGAAAATTATTAAGTGATTTTATAAATGTTCACTTGTTCAGGAAAGTCAATTAGGAGAAAACAGTTTTGTCTGTTTACATGATCAGCTCTGAATGACAGATCCTCACCTAAGTTATTCCATTTTACCAGCTCATGCAATGTGGTTGAGATTAGAGGGTCCCAAATGAAACACATGTGAACCAAGGTATATTCCACAACTGCCCCATGAGCTGTATTGCCTTTATAAAGCCTTCATCAGAAAATTTGATTACGCCATGAGAAACCCAGGATTCTCCATTGTCAAGTTCTAGAAATTCCTGATTCGCTTCCTATTTTCTAAGGCCCATTTTCCAAAACATGAAACAATTCTTTTCCACTGATTAAAGTGTTTTTAAAAATTACTCGTTTTTCTTCCTTGTCTAAACTGAGGATTTATATGTCGACAGTCTCTCAGACATACAATTTACCAACAAACTAGTGATAATAATAGTAACAACAACAAATATAACATACAAGTTGTAAAATTTTCTGCTGAGGTGAGCTGAATTGCTCATCCCAATATATTCAATATTTTGGTCAAAATTACAAGACTGCAAGCTCTGGCAACCAGGAGAGTCTACCTCGTATATATTTTCCCCCAACTCTGTAAAAAGAACAAAGGTAGTCAGACACTTATATTCCACTAACCATGTGCTTCTACATCCACAAAAATCAAAGCCAGAAGGTACCAGTTAGGCAAATCAGACATTGTTCTCTGGCAAATGCTACATTTCCTTATCAAGAACACTTTCAAGTGTCAGAGTGCACCAAACTCATGAATAAGCTAATGGAGAAAATGGAAGAACATGTCTGTTCACATGATTACATGAAAGGTACCAGTAAAGAATAACGCATTCCAGCAGCCAAGAGAGAGCACATCTCAGATGGAGATAAGCAGGTTTCCCTTTGGGAATTTATTGCTCACTGTCCCCAGCAGCCATGAGTCACACAATTACAATCAAGCCACCAGAGTGCATCCGAACTGATTTGAAATACTGCCATCTGATGGCAAGGAAAGCCATTTTCCAATGATTAACAGACCTGTACAGCCAAAGTGCTATTAGACAAATAACTGCAGGATATTTCAGGACATTTCTCCCTTTACCTTGGCTTCCATCACAGTGATGTGCCCAGTTTTACTATGCACACAACTACTTCCAGTGCATTGCTTGCATACCACTGAAGTATAGGGTCTGACACAAATATGCTACCAACTGATTCCACCCAAAGTTATTAACTTTTTCTTTCTGTGGCCATGATATGACCTGTAACAGTTTTTTTCTGAGTGGGTATACATGTTAAAACTAACACAACCTATATGACTAACTGGAAGCAACAGACTACTAAAGGTTGGTCAAACTTTCTAACACAAAAATCATTACTTTCAGAATGTCATTAAGATCCTGAGGCTAAAATTCAGCTTGCAGAACAATATTTGAATCCATCAGAAGGAGTCTTTTATTTTTTTGATTTGTTGCTCCTGAGAAAACGTTTTGAAAAAGTTTGAGATGGATCAGGTGTGTAAATTCATGAGATGGATCAGGTGTGTAAATTCATGGCATCCAACAGTCACATAACTTACCTCTTTCCCAGGATGCTGTGTCCATACCTAACTGGAGAGCACATGTTCCCAAACATGTCTTCCCATCATTTTCCAGCAGACAAACTATTCTTACACATTTCGAGAAACTGTCATAAGGAAGGGTATTTGAGTGGGAAAATTAAAGGCTTTATAAGCATAAAAGAAACAAACAGGACTCTGTAACATGCGAAAGGCTGGAGAAAAAGAAGAGAGAAAGGTCCCAGGGTACTGGAAAAGGGCAGGAGAGAGTCCCAAGAGAGACAGTCTTTGGGAAGATAATGGAACAAGTTATTAAGCAGTCAGTCACTGAGCAACTAAGAAGACAACATGATAATAAAAAGTAGATAATGGGAATTTGTCAAGAACAAATCTTTTTCCAACACAGAAGCCACAGGTGTGACAAACAGGGTATTGATAGAGCTTTTTATCTGAGTTGCCTGAGAATCTGACAAGTTAGAAAAGGCATTAGGACCTAAACTGAAGAGCAGTTCTGACTATTATAAGAAGATCAGGAATACTTCCATTGCAAACTAGAAGTCAAATGGTGTTCCACAATGATCTGCATCTGCTTGATCTCCTATTTTCCTTAATACACTGAAAATGAAACTAAGAAAATGTACTTCCAGAATCCAGGCTGACAACTAAGGTGGGAAAGACTGCAAGCAGTTTAGAAGCAGAACTCAAATGATAATTGATAATTTGAAAATTCTATAGAGACAGATGCAAGGTACTACAATAATGATCAAGGGAAAAAATCCAAAGATAAGGGGAAAAACAAAATCCCAGGGAAAAAATCTGGTAATTACAGTGGGTTGCAGTTAGAGTGCAAAACAGTTCAAGAAGAAAGGATAGTAAATTTGTCGATATGAAGATCTAGGACACAAGAAACAAACAGTTTGCTCTGTTCAGCAGCAGTGAAACACACTGCAGTTGGCAAGCAACCTACAGGCTAAACACCACATTTAGAGAAAAGTGCAGATAAAGTGGAAAATATCTAAACTTTAAAACCATATAATCAGTAGGAAAATACTAAGAAAAAAAATTTGTTTACTGAAGAAAAATGTAAGAAGAGGAAAGGGTAAAGTTATAATCTTCAAGTTCTTATGCACATAAAAGACAAAAATGTAGTATCTTTTTACCCATCAAGTATACAACAAGTAATCCCTGGCATCACGTGCAGCACAGAATATAATGGGAAAAAAACATAACTGAGTTTATAAAAATCATCATGTAATGGAATTATGTCAACAGATCATGCAGTTCCTGTCACTGAAGGCCTTTCAAAGGAAATTAAACAAATTCACCATGCAACATTTTCTTAGAGGTTGCTGCGAGATTCGACACTTTGATCAATCAGTTAAATTGGTGTCACCTCAGAAATAAAGGGAGGTTAGAAACACATCACACCCAGTGACAGTGACAACAAAGCAAACACTTTACCCTGCACGAACTCACAAGGCAGGACTTCTGCCAACATGAGTAAATTCAACACAGCAAATAAAAATTAGTTTTGCCTGGATTAAAAGACTTACAATGCCTGTATTTGAAAACAAGCAGTGTTATTCCTATTTAAGTGACAAATGCTGATCCTGAGTTTGTGTTCTGAAAGTGAGGTGCAAACAAAGCTGCTGCATAGGCTGGGGTAAACCTGAGCTGCTTGAGGCAGGTGTTTAACACTGAGCAGGTGCATCCGCCAGGGTATTACATGTGCCCTGCAATGTGTCTGAATACGAAATTCAATTTAAAGCTGTTGAGTTTTTAAACAGCTTTACGACACTAGGTTTTGTGTGCTATCTTGAGCAAACAGGACTCAGTTGAGTTGCATATAATCATAGAACATGCTGAGTTGGAAGGGAACCATCAGGATCATCGAGTCCAACCCCGGGCCTGCACAGGACAATCCTATGGGCACATGACAGTGTTTTCCAAACGCTTCTGGAGCTCTGTCGGGCTTGATGCTGCGACCCCTTCCCCGGGGAGCCTGTTCCAGTGCCCAACCACTGCCTGGGCGGAAAAACCTTTTCCTGACATCAAAGCACAAACTGGTTCTTTATCAGTGCCCCTGAAACGACATTCTATCGTCTGCTCTACTATAGGGTAGATCCATGAATAAACACCACCGCACCTGAAACCCATACTCCCTCCTCGGAATGCACCAGCCGCCTTCCCGCTGGGTCCCTCCGAGTTCCCGACCAGCCTGTTCCTAACGCAGGGCGGCCCGCGGGCGCCAACAGCCTCCCCACAGCTGGGCACCACCGAGCCCCAACA
>WEIV01013039.1:0-36137 GCA_013390005.1 Calyptomena viridis | reverse complement strand
CGGGCTGTGCGGGGCGCGGCGTCGGCGGGAGGGGCGGTGGGTGATGCAAGCGGCGAAGGAGTTGTGCCTGCGGGGATGCAGTGAGACGGGGATGTGGGGACAGGCTCACGCTGCCTCTGCACGGAACAGGGCAGGAACACTGCGGGAACACTGGAGGAGCAGAGGCATCAGTAGGGGGCCTCAGATAGAGCCGATAAGCAGACGTGCTCATAATGTCTTTTATTGAGTATTCTCGTCTCTGAGCAGCGACACTTTCAGCCTTCTCGCTCTCCTCACGTGAGTAGAGATCCTCAGTCAAAATGGAGTGAACAGCAGTGGTGATTAACACTTGATTCTATTAAGTGAGTAACACACAACTCCAGTTGTAGCAGCAACAGATGGCGAGACATTCCCGTGTCTGTAGTTTGAGAAAGCTCAAGGAAGAAAAGGTGTTTCTTTTCTTTTCATCATAAAAGATAAACCTGCCTTCCACAAAACAAATCTTGACTTTAGAAAGCTGAAAGTGGCAGTGTGCTCACTGCTACCATTGTCTTTTCAGGGCAGAGAGCTGTAGCAATGGAAGTCAAAAAAGTTGAAGTTTAACCTTTTCAGTTAGTGGTAGCTAACTTCACTTTCTTAAGTGAAAGGAAGCAAGGGCTTTGGGGATCTCCCTTGAATAATGGGGAGAACTAAAGGGAAAAAAAGCAGCCAAACAAAACAGGGATATACTGATCTCAAACTCATGTAATTACAGACAGACCCTAGAAAAGGGGGATGAGTGACCTGTAGAATTGAGAGTGGGTGAAGGTGGCAGTGGTCAATACCCTTGGTGGATAAGGGAGAACGTGGCCAGGATGGAAGTTTGGGCGAAACTGGTGGGAGACTTTTGCTGTTAGGATAAAACTAAGCATGTGCAGCCACTCAGAGCACTGACTCCTTTGGCTGAGAATTGCCACTATCAAAAAAGTTGTGTTAGCAAGCAGGACTAAAGCAATTGTGCAGCTGTGCAGTTGTCACTTTCCTCCTCACCTCTTGGTATGCTTGAAGCACAGTGTGGGATTAATTGTAGTTCTGTGATTATTTTAGGTTATCACTGCATGGTCATGCAGTTGTACTCTGGGAGTAGTGTTACAGGATTTTAAAGGATGAGAGTTCACTGAAAAAAGGAGGGAGGCCAGGAAGACATTTGAGGCCTGGAAACTAGAAATGAATGAAAAGCAAGACAAAGGAGTTCAAGTGCAGCTCTTAGTGAAAAAAAGAAGCAAGTGACAGAATTCTGTCAGCCTTCTCCTTTTAACTTTTTGGAGTTTGGTGTAGTTTTTATAATTTTGGGTTTTTTTCCGTTTGTTTTGATGTGGGTTTTTTAGCTGTGCTGCTGAAGTGCATTGTAAAGGTTGTAATAGAAAATAGGATAATCCAAGATTAACTGTCACTGTTCCCTTACTAAAGGTTTTTTCCATCCCCCTCCTCCTTTTTTCCTCAGACTTACCTAGTTAGGAAGAGCTGACTGCTAAAGAGAAAATGACATCTCTAGAAAAAGGTAGGTTGTTCATATGATGTCTAAGCAGACTGGATTAAAAGTATTTTGACTGGAATTTTACACACCAGAGTTACACTGCATGCCAGGCTCCATTCACGTAAACTTACTCTTTTTATGTAGCTATGAGGAAGTAATTCTGTGACTTCACACATCCACTTCACTGTAGATGGAACAGTAGTTGAATGTAGTCTTTCTAATCCAGCTTTATATTGAAAGTTTGTCACCGGTACTGTCATCTGCACATTTGTCTGTCAGTCCTCATCTGGTGTTTAGAACCTGTTGGTACTGACTCAGGTAACTTGAAAGTAGTGCAATATAATGGTGTTACTACAGCATTTTTGAAATCCATTATTTGGATAGAGGACCCAAGCTCACATTACTGCAGTGTAAGGAAAAAAGCAGTACGTGTAGCCATGTTCTCAGAAGCTTTCTAGCTCTCCCCCATTGTGAGGAAACTTTTTACTACAATAATTATTCATTCAGCTGAAAACTTTGTGAACTTAAATAAAATGAATATCAGTAAATGTTGTGCATATTGGAGGTTGTAGAGCAGAATGCAGCATTACTGGCAATACTGGGGTGTGTTGATTAGAAATTGAGCAGAACTGGCTTGTTAGTTTTTCTTAAACAGTCACTTTGACAGCTAAAACACATGTTAGATAGTACTTAAAGTACTTTCTAAACTTCTTAAGGTGTCAGCAGCTGTCTACCTAATAGCTGTTTCTCATTTACTTCTTGCTTTTAAAATGAAACTGCTCTGATTCTGTCAGGTCCCAAAACCTCATTTTGCTTTCAGCCTATGAGTAACGTTATCAAGAATTTTTCCATGTAAGTTCTTTTTTGTGTCTGCATTTAATCTTGTATGGCAGCAGGAAATTAAAATTAATGCAATTCAGATCAGTGTGTCTTGTATGGTAGTATTAATGTGGAATGAACATTTCAGTAAGGGCTTCCTGCAAGGGTGGTGAGGCACTGGAACAGGTTACCCAGAGAAGCTGTGGATGCCCCATCCCTAGAGGTGTTCAGGCCAGGTTCGATGGGGCATTGAGCAACCTGGTCTAGTGGAAGATGCCCCTGTCCAAGGCAGGGGGGTTGGAATGAGATGATTCTGAAGCTCCCTTCCAACCCAAACCATTCTGTGACTTTCCTGAGTGGTGTTTGATGATTGCTACTGCAAAGGACTATTGTACACATGCATTGTACAATTAAAATCTGTACCTTCAAAGTACAGAAATTAAGCAAAGAGTTGCATGAGACTATAACCAAATGAAAAGTGGTAAACTTTCCTTCCATAATTTCTAAATTTTAGTTGATGAGGCCTCCTCACCCATTCGAGGACCTGGAGATGGCATGGAAACAGAGCAGACAGCTGGATCGGTGGAAGTAATTCCTGCAGCCAACACTACAAACCATCACATCCACCACAGCCCCCATAAAAAGACAACCTCTTCCCTGAGTCCCGGAGTTCTGCAGCTGGGGAAAGTACATGCTGACAAATCAGTGGAGATTGAAGCTATTCGTATATTAGTCCCCAAAGCAGCTATCACCCATGTTGTTCCAACTAAAAATGCTAAGGTGGCTAAATCTGTGGGACATAAAGGAGACACGTTCCATCAGACAGATGGAGCCGCAGATCCCAAGAAAGAACAGATAGAGCTAAAAAATGCAATTGAAAAGCTAAAAAATTCTGAAAAGCGGTTGTTACAGGATAAAGAAGGTCTCTCCAATCAGCTGCGTATACAGACAGAGGTAAGAAGTTAAAGGTGTTTTCTCTCACACAGCTGAGCTGTTTTGGTTTATATAAGCAGTTTGTGAATGTGACCAAAGAGAACTGCTGTGACACTCTAGCCTAGTTTCCCTTTTGAACTTGTCAGCTAAAATACAGAGTAGAAGTACATCAAAGTAATCCAGTGCTGCTTCTCTATCACAGATGAAAGAATCAAAGGCTTGAAGCTGGGAGAAACACATTAGAGGGCTTCAGGGAAATGAGTTTTCCATGAGAAGATTTTGCTCCTTAACCACTAATGAAACATGTTTTGCCATAGAAGGGGCAACTGTAATTTTCTACATAATGTATCTGTGGATGTCTTGTCTAATCCTTTGTTACATTACAGATTCAGGAGTTGAATACTACTGAAACTTTGTTTCTTGTAGCAGGCTTTCATTCTTCCCCTTAGCTCTGTTAGAATTTAAAGAAGAGGATGTTAAACATGCATTAAGCTCAATGTTTATGCTTGCCTGGATGCATCCCATTCTGGAAAGAGAGGGGCCATTTTTTGTTAGCAATTTGCAATAACTTGCACTGCATTCTGGATGTAAGAGGTGTTTTATTCTCTACTGATAGTCACAAGAGAGTCTGCTCTAATTCTAGGTCAACCGGGAGCTGAAGAAATTACTTGTTGCTTCTGTTGGGGATGATCTGCAGTATCACTTTGAACGGATGGCTCGTGAGAAAAACCAGCTAATCCTAGAAAATGAAGTCCTGGGCCGGAATATGTCTCAGTTGTCTGAACAATTAGAGCGCATGTCTATACAGTGTGATGTGTGGCGAAGCAAATTCCTAGCAAGCAGGTATTGCCTCTCACAGAGCTGTCCTAACAGCATTCTCCTTCAGTCTTTCATCACATACACTCGTTGCAGTGTGCTTACATAGGCAGAGGGCAGCCACAACAGCTATACTGACACCTACTATGAAATCTGAGTATACAGGAAGGGTATAAAATAAGCTCCTTGTAAATCTGAATAATCCTGCTTTTCAAAGGTAATATAGTGACTCCTAAACCTCCCAAAATCTCAACTACAGTTCTTGTCAACATAGCAAGAGAAGTTCTTAAGTCTGATAAACTGTGTGCAGTTTAGGGTTTAAAAATGTCTTCCATGGCACTGTCTTGACTTTCCTTAAAGATAATTACCTTGATTTTCATCCCCAACCCCCAGTATGACACAATCATCAATTTTGAAGAAGCTGACGTGGTTAAGAGCTCTGTTTATAGTGATTCATGGATCTTCTGTGGAAGAAAGGGTAGGGGGAAGCTCTTCATTAAACACTGGTTGCGTTAGTGGTCTGAACCCTACTGCTACTTCTGTAACCATGAAAGTTGGTCTAAAATTCAAAGTCTCCCTTGACAGCAGATTGGACTTTAAATTTGCTACGTTTAGTTGTCTTACTGGATCTGTAAATAATGTTGGAGGATTTTTAATTTTCTATTAGGATATAACTGACTGAATTACAGTTATGATGCATAATGCTTATTGCAAAAGACCTTACTACTTGAAGGAAATGGTAATAGAATACAGTATCCTCCCTTTAATTTGCTAATCTTAGGAAGTTTCAGCATATTGGGTGAATGGCTAGTCCTAGCTAAGCAAGAGCTACTATCCTAACTTGGTTTTTTAGCATTAATAGGAGTTCTGAGATCAGGGATGTGAGTCCCAGCAATGTGCTTAGAGTAACCTTCTTTGATATTACAACAGTCGGGTGTGGTTTTAGCTCATATTTCTAATGGGTGGTTGTTTAAATGTCATTCTAGTTTTTGCATTTGGAATATCGCAGGCATTTGAAATGCCTACTGGAGGAGTCAGGGTCAGTGCCAAGCCTCACAGCACAGCAAAATGTGACAACAGCTGGCTCATTTGTAGCTCCTAAACACTCATATCTGGCATCTAGTTATTGCCCCCGAGAAAGGCAAAGGAGGAATGCAGTGTGTAGCCATAGCTGTTACCTTTAGAGATGAGTGTCAGCAGATGTGATTACAGCATACATGTGAGAATTGTTAGCAAAACAAAAATGTATTTAGCTTTTTCTTTCACAGTATCCTTGTCAACCATGTTCACTTACACAAGGTATTTTTGAGATGTCTTAGAGATTTGTATTGTCATCTAAGATTGTTAAAACTCAGTGATTCAAAACATAATCTTGCACTTGTGTTGACTGTTGTTGAACAGAAATTATTCTTAATACCTGTCCTTTGTAATTAGGTTGATACAGGCTCTGCATGGGGGAGGGGAAGAGAGAACAGCAGCTTAATCCTCTGAGCTGACAGCTGATGGTCTATAGTGGAATAAAGGTGACTTTCAAACTGTTCACTTACACTACTGACTGTAGATTTCTTTTGCAGGGTTATGGCTGATGAGCTAACCAATACCAGAGCAATCCTCCAGCGCCAAACCAGGGATGCACAAAGTGCAATCCAGGACTTGCTGAACGAACGCGATCAGTTCCGTCAAGAGATGATTGATACACAGAAGTATGATTTTTCTAATCCAGACTACCTCTGTGCAAACTTCATTTCTGTCAGCTTGTTCTAGGCCAGAGAAGAATCAAGTAACTTTCCCCTGTTCCAGTGATATTCAACAAAAATCAATTATGCTGATGTATAATACGGTCACTTTTCAGTCTTAGAGCAGAAGGAGGTAAAGTAATGTAATTCTTTCTTCATTCCCTAGAGGTGTGAGGTCTTAGGGGTAATAAACTGTAGAACTGACATCGCTCATATCCTCAGGCTTCTGTATTTAATCACTTATTATCTTGACTTCAAGTCTCTGTCTGCTTCCAAAACACAGAGACTTTTCTACCTACGTGGACATCTTAGTGCTTATTCTGCCAGATGTCAAGTAAGTTTTACCAGTATTAAAGTACTGTATTGGTGAGGCCTTGCCTTGGAGAATAGCCCATTTGTCTCCTTGTTTTTGAACATTTTTTCTGTCTTTTTTTGGTTAAGATCTGGCTTGTGCAGTAAGTCTTGGAAAGACACAATTCCTCTGAAGTGTGCTGGGTGCCGATTATAGAGTACAAGAACCATTAATAGTGTTTCTTTCCTTTCTGCACAGGCTTCTGGAGGAGCTCATGGTTTCTCTTCAATGGGGGAGACAACAGACTTACTATCCTAGTGCCCAGCCTTACACTACAACAGAGCTAGCAGCTGTGAATTGTAAGCTAGCCAAAGCTGTGAGCTCACATCTTCTGGGAAACGTTGGCACTAGCAGTCCAAAAAAGACTTCAACAACTGTGGAGTTTTGCAATACCCCTGCTGAGAAAATGGCTGAAATGGTAAGAACTCTTGGTACATGTCAGTCTTTATGTTAAGGCTCTGCATAGATGGATATTCCATTTTCAACTTGGGGAAAAAAAAAAAAAAGAAAAATTGCTTTTGAGCAGAAATCCATCCTAGCTGTTAGAGAAGGGAAAAAAAAAACCTTTAAACTGTATAGAAATATTTTCAGTCTCAGTTTTTCCATCCTTAGATGCTACGTGTACTGGATCCAGCTGCACGTCCAGAAACATCAACAGAAGTTTCTTTCTCTGAGACTTCTCCATCTTCCTTCCTTTCCACAAAGAAGAGTATTGGAAGGTTTCACCCATATACAAGATATGAAGATGTAACCTTCAATTGTTGCAATCACTGTCAAGGAGAGCTGATAGCCCTTTAAAAGCTCAGCCAAGGCAACTGCACACGCACTCCTTCTGAAGAATTACACTAGTTGATGTTCAGCAGGCTTCCCTTTGTCCTCTTTCCATAATGGGTGGGTTTAACATTGGAAATCATGCAGTTTCTGCTCCTCTTATCTCTTGAAGTTAGGGACTGACAGGATTTCCATAGTCTTTAGGATACTTCTATTACTTCTCAGTCTGGAAAGCTACTTATTTTCTTATACAAAGGCAAGAGCAAAAATGTTATGCTGGTCCAATTTGTAAAGCATAGAGATGCCTTTGACTATTTAAGGTTTACAGTCTTACTAGGAAACCTTAATAAATTTCTCTTTAGAAGGAGACAGAAGTGTAACTATACCAAGTAAATGAAGTGCTGATGGGTTGTTTAAAAAAAAAAAAAAGGCAATGGAAAATGCTCAGCTCCATGGTTATTTTTAAATCTCAACCAAGGTGATGAACTGTCCCCAAGTTTGTGTTCAGCCTTTTAAATTTAGTAATAAAAAGGAGTATGTGCAATGATTCCTCATAGCTGTAGGTTCTGAAAGCAAGAGCATATACAGTGTCAGCCCTCCTGGCAAGAAGGGGAAGCAGCTTATATGTGTTTCATATATATGAACTATAATATATAAATAGTAACTGGTTTCAAATGGATTCTCAAAAACTTCAGGGTGAGATTATTCCTGTGTTTCCATAAAGCTGCAATAATGGCTTTTTCATCTGTTTCAGCTTCTAGAGTGAAGCTGTTGTATAGCTGAACCTCAGAAAAGGCAGACTGATGTACTTTCTTTAGTACATAGTGTTGAAACCTGGCCTAGCATTAGTACTCAGTCCTTGCCTATGGTCTTCCTGGGTATTATGGGAAGATGAAGATAAGCACTAAGTTTGCACAGGTACTGTTACTAAAAAAAAAATATTTTTTTACTTGTGTGGTTTTATAATATTGATGTAGGTTTGAAGTTCTTGACATAGGTTTAAAGAGAACTTTTAGCAGATATCTGCTAAATCCAGAGAAGCCTATTTTAAGTTTCTTAGTTTGACCCCTCAATTTACTATATGTAGCTGTCTAGTTTGGGGAAGGGGTTTCTAAAATGGTTGCTTTTACCCAGTTCTCCTTTGAATCTCAAACCATGATCAGAGTAAGTAAATGTTCATGCTGTTGCTGACCATGCTTTGTTTTGCATGAAGAAAACGACAATAAAATTTCTTTGCTTGCTTTCAAGTTGCAATTTTGGATTTAATATGTCATTTTTATGACCCTGTCTTTTCTGCAGCATAAAAGGAACTATGTGACATTGACTTCTAAAACCTTTCACTCTGCTGGTCTGAGGTAATGAACCAAGAAGCTTACTGCAATTAGGGAGATGACAGTGTGTGTGTGAACCTTTGTGAACTTTCCCCCCAAATTTGCCTGGTAGACAAAGGAAACATTTCTTGCCTTTGGTGTCAGGGAAAGGTACAGGAAGGAGGAAGGCCCCTGTTACTCATGTTTCTTGTCAGCATGTGAAATTTTCATTTTACATCTATGTCCTCTGTCTATGCTGGCAAAAGCTAAAAAAAAACCCTCCAGTCCAACACTACTACTCTCTCACTATGCCTGTAATTAGCTCCAAAAACATAGAAAAATACTACTGGCAAATTCGCTTTGCATCTACTACACTTCTGTCTGCTGCAGTACTTTCAGAAAACACTTCAAATTTGGAGAAATAAAAGAGCAATGAAATCTGTTGAATATACAGCTGGACAGAATGCTCCTCCTCTTTCAGTAACTTTATGATTTCATGAGTGACCTTGTCATGTTTTCTGTCAAGAGTTCACAATTTGGGCAGGTAAAGCAATGTAGTTTATTATTATGAATTTAGCAAACATCGCCATTTATACAAGGAGCCTGGCTTCCTTAATACTGGGAAAGGTCATAAATTGCACAATCTTTTAATTCCACGGAATTGCAAACTACTGAATACGACTCAGAAATAAGTTTTAAAAGCTGTTGCACACTCACCTACATGTTAACCTGACTACTTTCCGTGAACCTGACCACAGTCCTCAGGTCAAGAGCTGGTCTATACATAATAAAAGTGGACAAGAAACGTAATTTTCCAACAACGTAACACCTACAGTCTTCATCACAAGCAGCAGCAAACAGCAATATTAATCCAGCAGAAATTCAATATTTTACATAATAGCCTGCATCCAGGAATTCATGGTGGAGTATAAAGTGCCTCTTAAAGATGGGAATGTGTATTTGCCACCCTGATATATAGATCTTGCACTCATTTAGAGTTGGTTAAACCAAGAAAATCCCTGAGTTATGCATAAAAGCAGGCTTTTCAACAAAATTACAAATAAATAAATAGGAAAATCATTGTCACTGAAGGTGATTGTTAAATTTGCTTAAAAACTTTAAATACATCACAAAAAGTCAGTAGCTGGCAAGAGCAAAAACGCAAGCCATAAAAATTAAGAAGACTGTCACTGTCACGAAGTACTCTGTGATTACATTTCAACTGTAATGGTCTGTGAAACAAAAGACTTTTGGCTCTGAACTAAATACAATGGATGTTCCACATCTGTTTTGCTCTTCTGGCTTCTAGTCTAAGCTGCCTTGCTTCCTCTTTAGCAGCTCGTTCTGCTGCTCGTTTTTCTTCTCTCTTCCTTCTTAGCCATCTGTGGAGAGAGAAAGAGCACCACAAGTATTGTCAGTCGCACATTAAAGTTTTACATCACCCATTCAAAGGAGACTTGTCCCCTCAAAACCGGAGTCACGCTGTCCTGTAAAGTAAAGGTGGATGTCATGGTTGAGACAGTCAAAAGCCTGCTACACCCAGACACAGGGAGCACTACCTTTCCACCCCAATTCTCCTGCTTCTGCACCCACCTATTTCTCCCCCCACTTCGTTAAGGCGTATTAAATTTATGCTCATTTAATGGACTGAAGCAACCTAAGCCTGTTCCAAAACAGACAACAGAGGTTAGGGAAGAAGATGGCTTTTTTAGCATAACTACAGTTTCAAGGTGATAGGCTATGAAAATTTCAAATATGGTTCCTTAGGAATGACCTTACTCACTCTTTAAAAGCTCTGTCACATTCCTCTGTCCTTGGAAAAAAGGCCATTTCCTCAGCTTGGCGTCTCAAAAGTTGCATCTGTCTTTCTTTCTTGTGTTCTCGGCGCTTTTTTTTAAGCCATAAGTTGTAGGCTTCTTCTGGATCCCTGTTCCTCTCCTAGTCAATAAAAAACACATGTATACATAAGGCTTATAATTAAACGACCTTTATAGTAATCACATTATAGTAATTTTTTTTTAACTCGGCTGGCATCTCCCCTTCCCAAAACATATTTTATAAGCAAACTAGAGCATATGCTAATATGGCATTGAATGTATACAGGAGCCACCATTCAAAGTGCTATGTTCAAAAAATACTGAACTGAGCTTTTCAAGCCCGTCAGCACAACGCAAAGGAACTTCAGAACAGCATCTGAATCTCCAGCTTTTGATCAGGTCATGTGCATTAACTGCGTGCCAACAAGTTCTGATGGTAAGGAACACACTTCCAAGAGTTTTCTGGGTGCTTATTCACTGCAGGGTTCACTCAAGTCATTCTCCTGATAAACAGGAGCATCACTGTATCCCCCTGTGATTTTATAGTTAAGTTCATGGACGCTGCTTCTACAAAGCAGGCCACCCNTTCTATGACTAACTAAACTATAATCCAAATTATTTTTCTGCTGCTCTTGCTTCTTCCATCAGTTTTGGAAGCCCTTCCCAGGGACACAGATCAAAAACTATCCTCCTGGATTCTTTGCAAGGGTCCCAGACCCTCCAGGGCAATCTGAGGTGTAGACTCCTCATCCTGGACTCCAACAACCCTGCCCTAAACATGCCAGTCTATCTAGGTCTTCACTGAAAACAATGTGAGATTTCCTAGCACTGTAAATTTTCACGCACTTAGCTAAGAACACAGGCTTAGAATTTGGTAACCCTATTTAACAAGAGCACTATAGGTCCCAGTTCTACATTAAGGAGATCTTACTTTTGAGTTGATGTTCAACTCTTCTAGTTTCTTCGCACGACGAATTCGCTTTTCTTCTTGCACTTGTTCTTTCTTCTTCCGTAACCAAGCTGTAAAAACCATCTCATTCTCTCGTCTCTTCTGTTCTTCTTGTTCCCTTTTCCTTTCTTCTTCCTTAAGTGGAATGAAAAATGAATAAACTTAGTTTTTAAGAGAATCATCTTAATCTGCAAAGACTTTCACAGGCAATAAATAAGCCATTTGAATTATATGAGAGACACACTAAAATACCAATGAAACAGGAATACTCAAAGACTGCAACATAACTGATACTACTTTCAGGAAAAAATTACTTGGAGCAGTTCTGGGGCTCATGATACACTCAGATACTTTCAGTCTAATCTTTTTTTGTGATTACCTCCATTTCCATGACACATCTTGACTCACAAGATTTACTCTCTTTGGCACAAGAGTTACAATCCCTACTCATTTCAACACTTGTAGAAAGCTATTCTTCTTGTGAATAGATGTTGTTCCTCCCAACTACACACAGCTTTCAGACTATCCTCTAAACTTACAATTTGTAATTTACTGGAATGAAAGAAACCCCACCCCAAAGAAGCAGATGGATTCCAGTAATGTAAAGAAATGTTTCACATCTGTGAGATCCATCACAGAAGGGAAGAATTCCATTCAAGAATGAAGAAATATGGTAACACATTCTTATCTTTCCATAAGTCAGCCAACAAAGGAAGAAATTTAGGACACACAGTTATGAAAATAACCTTCCTTACCTCCACCACACTACCTTTTACTTTACATACACACAGCATGGTCTCAAGAGATCTAGTCTTGTACGTACAAAGAAAACATCAATCGCTCACCACATTTCATACTGCTCACTATTGAGCTAAGCCTCAGCAACTTCTCAAATAAAGCAGACTAGACCTACTTCCACAGATAGGAAGCAACCTTGGAAACTACTTTAACCAGCTTACTTAGTACATCACAGCACAGAAAAACGGCAGATGCTTATGCTTTTTTACAGAGCAACATACATAGCAAGTTACCTTTTTGTAATTGTATCATCATAATGAAAACAGAAGAAAAACATCAAAATTTTTTAAATCTTTGGTAAAGATTTTTTAAGTCCCCCTTACAGCTGTCAGAGGCTGACTCTCTATTAAGTATAATTTTTTTCTGAATAAGGAGCCGAGAAAGAATTAAAAGGGTTCTCACAGTCACTCTCCTGTGCAAATCTTATGACTAAACAGTCTCCCATAGGATAATTGCCTCGTTCATACTTCAGGAGCACCCAAATCTGCACCTGCCTTAGTGTGCATAATGTAAACTTCCTGCATTGCAGTGTAATCTGTGGAGATGTGACACCATGTGCTACATTCCAGAAACAGTGGGACGGTAATGGAACTAGGTAAAGAGAGAGTCAACAAGCAAAACCAGTAAGCAAAATATAACATAAGGTGGCCTATTTATGAAGGTTATATTAAATAAATGCCTAATTTCTCCTCTAAGCAAGGCATGATCCTATGCCACTCGGTGGGAAAGGAGCTTTGAGAAATTCTATACAAACCCCAGGGAATTATTATTGCTATTGCTGCCTCTTTTATCTTGGAAAAATGGAGTAAATGCCCTGAGCATGTGGCCTCTGTGAAGCACAGAAACAGGATGGTCACTGCGATTTACTTTACTGTATCTTTACCTCTTTCCTCAGTTTTTCATTCCTTAGCTCTAACTGCCTCCGTAATTCTTTTTGTCTGGGAGAAAGACTGAAAGTGGAGCTTCTCACGGACACGTTTGCAGATGGAGCACTCCGTGGATTCTTCTGTTTTCCCAGACTCCTTGCAGCACCGACAACAGAATTTGGACGATGCTTACAGCGACACGGAGGCTTAGAGACATACACACATTCTTCCTCATCAGCAGAAAGGGAATGTGCTCCTTGTCTTACTGGAGGCATTTCCTTCACTTGAGAGACAGTACGAAAAGAACTGTACTGTGAAGATTTTGGAGATACATGTTGAGTTTCAATATCACTAAAAGAAACACTTATTGGGGGCAAAAAGCCCTGGCTTTCAATATCACGTACACTTAAGAGTTCAAACTTCCCAGCTTTTTCCACTAGGATTTTACCGTCTGTCACCTCTTCATCTGTGCCAGCACATGGTGAAAGTGATGAGCTTTTCTGTTCCATGTCATTAGAAATATGCAACTGAGACAGCCCCCTTGAAACATCATCTCCTCCTGCAAGGTCAGTTTTACAAACTCCAGGAGCTTCTAGAAGAGAAGCTTCAAGATCCACCAACTCATCCCTAAATTTTAATTTCCGTTCTCTGTTTTGACACCCAAGAGCCTGATTCTCCAGCAGCTTGTTGGCTTCTTCAATCTTTTCTAAGACATAACGCTTTATTTCTTCATCCTCTGTCTCATCCAGTTCCTCCTGGCTTTCCAGGATAGACCTTTCTCCGCCAGTATCAGATCCACAGTCCTCCTGTCTCGTATCTAACCCGAATTCCAAAATTTCTTCACTGGAGCATCCTGCTTCTGCACTTATATTTGCTTCTGAAAGCTGATCTAGATTTTCTTCCATTTCCTCGTAGTCCTCCTCAAAGCTGTCTGCAGCTTTAAGAATTTCTGCTTCAGTATCCTCTTCGTTTTCTTCAGGATTCTAAAAAAAATTAAAATAAACTAGTCTCTCCTCCTAACAAAGAACAGTATCAAAGAAAGGTAAAAGAAACAGCAAGAGAGAATAGCAGAACTAACTACTCTAATTCTAAACCAGGCTGTCCAACAGTGCATGTCATAACTAACAGCTTTTTTTGGCGCTAACAACTTTCTTGCATTTTCTCCATGTTCACGTTTGCACAAAGTTTAACTAACCATGGCTTGTGCATAAAAATAAGTGTAAAATCAGCATAAAAACACAATGAGTGTTGCACAAACACTTAAAGGAACCCAGAACTACTTTTGATATAAACATTTTTTTTTCAATAAACACTGCATTTTCTGTTTTAAAGCAATTATAACCTAACTAACCAGTTCACTGAAATGTTTTTCACTATAATTCCAAATAGCCTTCTTTGTCAAAGTTTCGTGAGTGTACTTACACATTTCAAATTATACTGAATTTTGTGCTTATGATTCCCAGTATTACTTAATTTTGTCTTCTAAATAGGACAGCTACCACTTAATTTAACACATACCTCTCTTTCACCAAGGTTTTCTTCTTCTTTGTCGGCCAGGCATTCCAGGTCAAAATCATCCTCATATTCTACATCTTCTGTTGAATCACTGGTATCTTCTGGATCCCCCTGATCTTCCTTTTCACTCATTTTGGTGATATGTTAGAGTAATACTACAAAAAGAAGAGGGAATAAAATGTTTTAAAACTCCAGTGACACATAAATATAGAACATTGATGGGAATGCCACAAGAGGTATCAAATTTGTGAGCAGTATCAATACAACCATGCTAGGCAGCACCACAGCACCTCAGGACTAAGGATCATTGATGGTTTACAAACATGAATGATTTTGGCCTTTCCAGCTACTGGGAGAAGACTTGAGTTAAAGCAAATCAAGGTCACTGACTCAGTGTCTCTGATGGAACTAAAACTAGAACTCATGAACTGTGAGCCTCATGTTTGGACAAAAACACCTCTATTTTATGCTAACCAGAAGTACTACGAGCTTTCATTGCTGCCAGGTGTGTTTTACATTGTTGGTTTTTATTTGCCTGGCTAACTTTCCTTTAAATAAATCTTATCTTGTACTGCAAAAACGTGGGATGCTCAAGTCCTAGGAGATCCATGTCATGGCTTACAGTACATCAAATAACCAAAAAGTTTCTCATAATGATGGATTAAAAAGGAGAAGGCATTCATTGATTGGACCCTTGACAGAAACTTCCTGCTAGAGTGCCTGAGCATTTACAAACAGCTTTCAAACCACATCTCTGAGTAACAGGGGTAAATAAAGTTACACAGACACCAGCTGAGACTACTGGGAAAAATAACTAGTTTTGTTTGAATTTCTGAGGACAACAATGGGAAACACTCATGAACCTCGTCATCAGGATGGATACAGTTACACACATGACAAAACTGAAGATGATACACTCTAAGGACTGAGTCTATTAAATAATCTTGGGACTGCATAGCACACAGGTGCCAACAGCTCCTGAAGGACTGATTAAAAAGCAGTGCTTGGTGCTCCAGGCTGCCTGCCTGCTGCCTCTCAGCTCAGCTCACTCAGCAGAAGTTATCTGTCTGCATCTAAAGACACAAAAGGGTTAAAGACATGGAGACACTCACTAGCCTAGAGAGCTGATTCTGTTCTTTTTACAGCTTTAGCCACTAATAATTCCTTCCCTAATTTATTACTGTTTACAAAAGCAACATAGAAGAAGGAAACATTGATTATTCAAAAGTTCCTGTTCTCTTTGTACTCTCTACTGTAGCTGGAAGCTGCTGCTTCTAAGGGTCTCTCTAGTAGGACAAATCTGTGTCATTTACAATACTAGAGATCATGATTGTTGGGCAAGGACAACGAGTAATGGGTACAAATTGAGAGGGGAAATCTAGGTTAGATATTAGGAAAAAATTCTTTACTGTGAGGGTGGTGAGACACTGGAACAGGTTGCCCAGAGCAGCTGTGGATGTCCCAACCCTTGCAGTGTACAAAACCAGGTTGAATGGGACCCTGAGGAACCTGGGCCAGTGAAAGATGTCCCTGCCCATGGCAGGGGGGGCTGGGACTAGATCCCCTTTAAGATCCCTTCCAACCCTTTAACATTCTATGATATGAGCATTAGCTTATGGCAACACAATAAAAGGTTAGCTCTGACTCTGGATGGCCCTGGAACAGCAAGACCATGCTATGTGACCTTCCTGACCCTCCAGACAAGAATCATAGAATCAAGAAGGGTTGCACCTGGACTTTCTAATCTGTATATGCATTTTGCTATTCATTTCGTAAAATCCCTTCCATCCAGCAGATGTTGCTTAGCTTCTCTAAAGCTTTAAGTTCTGATGAGCATCTCTGAGTTCTCATTTATTTTCAGAAACACCAGCTCTACTTCTTAGAACTCTGTATTTCATGTCTAAGCAGACTGCTGTTCTTTTAGACCTCAACATTTAGTTAAGATTTATGTAAGAGGAAAAAGTGGTAAAAAAGCAGGGCA
Source organism: Calyptomena viridis (assembly GCA_013390005.1). NCBI lineage: Eukaryota > Metazoa > Chordata > Aves > Passeriformes > Eurylaimidae > Calyptomena > Calyptomena viridis. Next base: position 19,979 of record WEIV01013039.1, on the reverse strand, counting down.
CTTTTTGCTGCAAAACTGTACAGACATTTTTAAAAGTTCTTTTCTTTGATCCATATTTGTTCAAGAAAATCTGGCAGTTTTTTTTTTTCGCTTCTTTTCTAGCCACCACTCATGGTGGCCATTGCTCATTCACACTAAGTTTCTCAAAATTTATATTTTTAAAGCTCATTCCAACTGTTGCCTTGGCTTTCCACACATCTATTTCCATCATGTTTTTCTTGCACCACCTCACATGACACATACTGATTTCTGCCCCTCCCTTCACAAATATCCTTTGTTCGGATGTACCTGGGTTCTTAATGGAGGTTATTTTCCTCTAGTACCTATTCAGCACAAAAGAACTATTTCTCTGTGATTTCATCATTATGGTAACCAGACAAAAAAGCTGTACAGCTGAATGTGCCTTTAACAAAATACATCCACATCTGTCTGACACTCAACACAAACACTGAAAACAGTTAAATTCATGTAAGTTAAGTATAATAACGGGGAACAGCATAAAAATCAACTTCTCTTGTTTTAAGATAGTCATGGTTGAAGAAAGAATTTCTAACTCAATGTCCTTGTTTCATAGAATCATAGAATGTTAAGGGCTGGAAGAAACCTTAAAAACCATTTCGATCCCTGCCATGGGCAGAGACACCTCTCACCGGACCAGGTTGCTCAAGGCCTCATCCAACCTGGTCTTGAACACTGCCAGGTTTGGGGCATCCACAACCCCCCTGAGCAACCTGTTCCAGTATCTCACCACCCTCACAGAAACAACTTTTTCCTAGTATTTAACCTAAGTTTCCTTCCTTTGAATTTGTACCCATCCCTCCTTGTCCTGTCACTACAGTTCCTGCAGAAGAATCCCTCTTGCTTCCCTGCAGGCTCCTTTCAGATACTGGAAGGTTGCTATGAGGTGTCCACACAACCTTCTCTTCTCTGGGCTGAGCAGCCCCGACTCTCTCAGCCTGTCTTCGTAAAGGGAACACAGCCCTCTTTCCAACCTCGTGGCCTCCACTGGACTTGCTCCAACAGTTCCATGTCCTTCTTATGCTGGGGACACCTGAAAATCCAGATTCAGCTCCTATTCTATTTAGGTCTTGTGAAGTAAAGTGATCAAGCTTTAAGAGGCTCCAAAAGTATTCAGAAAATCTCCAATCTTCAGTTTCCCCTGGTCCTGGTTCTAACTGGGGTGTTGTCTGGAGGGCTGTGCGCTCTGATCGCATTGTTCTGCGCAGCTTAGTAACACCTCTGTGCGGTTGTACGACGCACAGTCACAACAAAAGGCGGGATACAGCGATGGATTTCTGTTGGTTCGTCCCTCTGCACTCAAATACACACAACACCCAGACACACAAAACNTCCCGCACCGATCCCGCCGCCGCCGGGCACGGCGCTGGCGAGGCGGCACCGCCCCGTTGCCAGGGAGACGGGACTCCGCGCCAGGGCCCCCCTCCTCGTCCCCGTTTGCTTGTGGCACAGTTCCATTATTTACGAAATTAACGAGAAGCAGAACGCTGAGGGGAGGGGGGACACACACGCCCCCACCCAGGAGAGGGGCAGGGAGTGCGGCAGCCGGCTCTCCCTGTCCAGCCGGAAGCCCTTTGGTGCTGTTAAATTATGCACTTGTCAGGGAGCGGCCTCGGTTTGCGTGTTGTATTATTCATGATGAGCAATGGGAGCCAGTACGAGCCAGCAGTGTCAGAATTCGGGCTTTTGTTAATCACAGAATCATGCAATCACAGAATGGTTTGGGTTTGAAGGAGACTTTAAAGATGACCTAGTTCCAGCCCCGCTGCCGTGGGGTTCACCTAGACCACGTAGCTCAGAGCCCTATCCTGGCCTTGGACACTCCCAGGCGTAGGGCGTGCACAACTTCCCTGGGCAACCTCTTCCAGTGCCTCACCGCTAGAAAGACAGCAGTGAATCTCTCGACACCCCTCTGTCGAAACCACGCAGTGCTCCTAGAACTTGGAAATGGGGATAAAAAAGAAAGAAAGAAAACCAGGAAAACACCCTGAATTAATTCCCGCTTGAGGGGAAGGAAAAAAACAAAAAACCACAAAACCCCACCCTGATTTACCTGCAGAGCAAGGGAGCTGACAGAGGGGTTGGGCTCCTCAGTAGAGCTGAGAGAAAAGTGGCACATCACAGCCTCCTCTGTGGAGGACCAAACAGCTCCATGGGTAGTGAATGCTGAGTCCATGTGCTCAGCAGGTCCCCAACAAGCAGTGTCACCATCAGGGCTCGCTGTAAGGGGAAGCAGACCATGCTGCTGGCAGCTCTCCAAGGTGACCAAGGTTCATGCAGCATCACAAGATGCTTCCCAGCACCATATTTTAGGGGATGACCCTCCTCAGCCATCCTGCCAGTACGTGGGCCTGGGCTGGGGCAGCATGAGCTCCCGAGGGAGGGAGGGAAGGAGAGAGGGAGTCGTCTGCACTGGCAGCACTGATATGGTGTCCATCACACCACCACACAGCCATGGCCCCCAGTGTTAATGAAAGAAAATATGAGCAGAAAACAGCTGCTAAGCCAGGGCTTTGATAGCTCCCAGATTAACTCAAGAAGAGTTACCCTTTCACTCAAAGTCATGTGGGGTAGAAAAGCTAAACCCCTTCAAGGTGGGGTTCAAGAGATCTCTGAAGACATCAGTCATCATAGGCCACATGCCACAAGAGGAGGCTGGACTCCACAACCTTGGATTTCTGCTCATCCTACATCATATAGTGAAAAAGACAAATGGGTTTTGGTAATGTTCATAGTGGGCTGGAAGGGTTTCCTGGTATTTACTTGAGATAATGCTCAAATACCTGCTTGGCAATGGTTCCTGCTATACCTGGAAAAACTTCAACCACTGACCTCACCTAGGCCATGGAGTTATCCCAACTTTGTGGACAATGTGCTGAATTTGTGATTTTCCACATTTCATAGATCAGTGTCTTTGACAAGTTCATAGCACACTAAAATACGTACAACTGGGCACAATACCAAAGCTTCCACTCTGGTTTTATCGTAAGACTATCCTTCAGCTTAAAAGTCAGTACTACAAGAGTAGTACTTCACAAGAAGCAGTACTTCACAAGAGTTGTTTTACTTGATTAATAACAAATCAGCGTGATTAAGACAAGAATTAGACCCCATTGTTGGAATATCAAGCTGTGATGCTTGATAACAATACTAATACAGGGTCAATCTAAATTCATGCATGCATTCATTAACCCACATGTCATTAAGTGTAGGTTTTCAGATGTTCCCCTCTGTGAGGAAGCCACAGAGCATGGTTATGAAAAATGCAATGAAAACAGCAGCTAAACAGTGCAGGGCTCCAAGAACATGTTGGCTGCCCTTTTCCGTGTCACTAATGCATCAGACACTGTTCAGGGAACACTGTTTCATGCAGAGGGAGTGTTTCGCAGAGAAAGGCTGTGTAACACCTCCAGAGCAACATTAAACAAGCACCTTAACACCTTTTGTATGTCGTGTAGGAAACAGCTGACACTATTAAAAGCTACTGGGAACAGGGGCCAGAGCTCCCAGTCTCCTGCCCCTTCTATAGCCAAAGTCCCTCTCTCCTTCCCAGTACTTGACTGCAATCACACCTATAATGAAAATGCAACGGCTTCCACACAGAGCCCTTCCCTTCCCTGAGAGCACTGCCAGAGCAGCCGGCTGTGTCACACATGCACACAACCACAGCAGGGCTGAATGTAACCCTGCCTTGCCCTGGTGGGCTCTCACAGCCAGTGCTAGCTCAGAGGGATAGCAGTGGGTGCTGCCTGAAACAGCAGCCTCTGGCAGCTCTTACTATTCCTTGCTTTTTGGACAGAACAAGCCCGGCACCTCTCGCTGTAACAGTGATCCCAGCAACTATACCACGTTCTACCAGCATCACAGTAAGCCCACTGCAGGGCACAGAGATTTGATTGTAACACTCACCTCCAGCAGCCCCGAGCATCAACTGGAACAAAGAAAGAGCTGCAGCTTCCCAGGCAGACAGCCGTGTGTAGCATTTATCTCATCTCCATCAAAACGCACTGCATGCTGTATCTCCAACTCTGAAATTCAGCTCCTTCACAGCAGCTGTGTCTCCCTTTTCAGCTCTTGCATTTCTACACGATGTGGCAGGATGCGATGGGAGGAGCAAAGAGGATCTCCACAGTTCACGTGGACTTGCTTCACTTGAAGTCAGGAGCAGCCTCAGGGTTCTTGTCACAGCACCTTGCACCAGCACCACATGTATGAATCCACCTGAGAGGGTAACACTATATGCCTGCATGAGCTACTAGCTGCCTTCCTGACATATACAAGCAGAGATTTTAATCCCCACACTGTCAAGCTCATCCCTGCACAGCTGAGTCCTGCATTCACCCAGGGAAGGCAGATGAATGAAATTCAGAGCAAACCTGATATGCTGACAGTCCTATCCTTCCTGCCTCAGCAATAAAGCTCTGAAGGAAACAAGCATAAGAAAGCCTCCCCTCCCCTTCTGCTTCCCAGAACACACCTTTTCTCTTGTCTTTGGTGTTGTGAAGAAGGCTTCACACCAGTCTACATCAAACTGGCAGCAAGCAGACACAGAGATCATTTTGCCCTCCAGCCCAGTCTGTACTATGAGGTACAAACCATCTCTTCTAGAAGCACAACATGGGGGGAGCTTTCCAAAGCAGTCAGATGGGGGTGTGTCAGGATGGGGAGCATTTCTTCCTTAAGGCCTCGATTTTGTACTTAGGTCAATTTAAATAGAAAGGTCCTCCTGCATAGCAAACCTTCACCTGCTTTCCCCTACTGTCACCCTCAGTTAGATTGATGCATCCTGAGCAGGGTTATCCTGCATCATGAGTCATGATCTCCCTCACTGGACCAGTCTGCACTGGAACTAGAGCAGTGTTTCTGAACTGCTCAGCAATTAAGAATCCTTAATACAAGACACTTGCATGGAGTTCTGCAAACCTAAACATGCCAGCCAGCATCAGCTTCTTGAAGACACACTTCTTTTTGCATGTTTTGTCCTGTATTGTTTTCCTCTTTGTAACAAAGATGCTCAGAAAAACCTACAGCAGCAGTGCTGTGGATTAGCAAGGCATCAAGATAGAAAACAAACAGTGGCCACACAGGATATCAGAGCATTTTTATTTAACAAAAATAGCTATTCAATTAGAAACCAACAATGTCAACATGGTTACAGGATTTCATAGGCATCATTAACTGTGCATACAGCTCCAGTCAGGCTCTATAGTCACCTCATCACCACAGCAACAGCACAGCTTGGAACTTGAACAACATCCATGTGTGGCTTCCATGCATTAGCAGACCTGAAGATGTACACAGTGCAGTGTGCCTCTCTATTGCAGTTGCCACAGTTTCCTTACTTTGGTAGAAAAATTGTTGTTATTGCTGTAATTTGTTAGCTAATTTTTTACTTGCTTTTAAAATAACTGGGCTGTTGCCCATCAAAGATGTATGAAAAACATGATTAAAATTGATCTGCTCCTTTTGGTCACTTGACACGAGTGCTGTACACCTACTCCTCTGCCCTTGCTGCAACTGCCATCAGACCAAGGAACTCAAAGGACAGACTATGCCTGTCCCAGGGCACCACATCAGCTAGCATTTCATGGCTTTGGGTTTTATTTTTTTAAAAACAAAAAACAGTAGAGAAAGAAATATATACACCGGTGGCTTCAAGTTTCCATTTCAGGATAAGGCAGTTAAGTGTGTAAATGCCAGTGCAGCCAAGCCCCTCTTTAGGGGGCTGTTTCAGGAGGCAGCTGGCAAACAGAGTAGTTTTGGGGAGTGGGTTCCCCTGAGCAGCCTAGAAGGGCTCCCCAGAGCCCAGGCAGCACATCCCAAACACATTAATCATTCACATTGTGTGATAAAGGCTGAGGCTCACAGAAAGTGACAAGAAATGTCCCTTCCCAATCCCAATGCTGTGAAGTCTCCATGGCACTAAAAGCAAGTGATGAACCAAAGCTGCTTCTTCAGCTTAAAGAAGAACCTCTAACCCACACACACAGAGAAAGCATGGAGGGAAGCACAACACATTGCACCTTCTCCCTTGCCAGCTCTCCTGTACACTTAAACTCACCACAACCTGCACAGCAACAGGGACAGTCCATAGGGCATTTTCACAGTATGCTGCAGATATCTGTTGCTATGCTGGTCATGATATCTGAGTATCCAAGTGCCAAAGCCCAAGACAACTCCGTGCAACCCCTTCCCAGTGTTGAAGCGATTTGGAAAAAATAAATTATTTTTAAAAAACAGTCATGAGGCAAATCCCAAATTGCTTAAACTGGACAAAACAAAAGGACTGCCCACTCCAAACATTCATCGTTCTGCTCACGTGAAAAGAAGAGGTAGGATTAGTGGACAGAGACCCACTAGAACCATAAAGGCATCTTAAAATAAGGGGGGGAAGAACTGACAGACCATAAATCATCATTTTTCAAAGCCTCAGACAGTCATTCTGCTAACTACCATAACTGAAGGTGTCTAGTCACCAGAGTCACAGTTCTCCAAGGGCACAAAGAATAGCTTAAAATCCTGCAAGTCACCTTCCTTCTCAGTGCTATATTAACACCCATCATCCCACTGAAACAGTGCAGCCCCCAGGGTTGTGAGGCAGTGACTTCTGTAATACCAGAAACCTGCAGCCCTAAAGGACAAAGGCAAAGTTTTCCAATGGTCCCTTGGATTAGCATCTTGTCTATTTAAACTCTCTCTTAGCTTCCCCTCTAGCTTTACAGTCCCTTGGGTACAGGCCTTCATGGCATAAGTAGTGTTGCTGATAGCCAATCCACTAGTGTTACAAATTGTCCCAGGATACAGTTGTGTTTTTGGAGAAGCACCATGATCAGCTATTATAAAAATCCAGCAGCAGAGGTGACAGACAGGAACAGGAGAAACAGTACAAGCTCCTCAAGGAAGCATGTATGTATGCAGATAGTGTACCATACTCAAACCAGAGCATCCAGCATCACAGGGCAGCCCCAGTGAGAGCCACACTGCAGAGCACAGCCCTAAGGCCACCTCCTGAACCAGGCCTGGGGCTCTCCACAGACAGATCTATTAGTGTGCCTCACTTCTGCCCTGCAGCAGCACCTCAGTGACAGTGAGAGCAGCAGTTGACTAGACAATCACAGATGGACAGCCTTAGACTAAAACCTCCCAAGGTTCTCATTCTTTAAGAAGGCTTTACTGTTCTTTGCTGCACATCCCATATATGCAACAGAAGAACAAAAGGCATTTTAGAAAGAAGATATTTGTTCTTACTTACGTAAGAGCTAATACATTTACCTTCTAAAATGTGCTACTAATATAGTATAAATATGGATCAAGTACCATTAAGATGACTGCCTTGGGAAGAAAAGGCAGAGATTAAAAACAGACCTATATCTTCATATGTCGCCACCAAGAGTCTTTGCTTGGTGCACTACTGGCTTTCAGGAGATCTGCTTTGTGTCTGGTCTTGTCTTCTGTAAGCTCTTACAATACTGCATATGCCACTGACCAAGAACACCAGTGAGATGACCGCAAAGTAAGAAGCATAAATCATAAACTGCAGAGAAGAGGAAAAGAAAAAAAAGAACTGGTTAAATCAAGCAGTTACCATATTTATAAGAAGATTAATAAATAAGCTTCCTTCCTCTTCTAAAATATCAGGAATCAGTGATTATTTCTGTGACAAACCCTTGACCCGGAAACAGGTAGCTGAGAAGTTTGACAGCTTGGTTTACCTCCCTCCCTCCCATCAGTTAAGACACGAGCATCTGTCATACCTGGGTGAAGATGTCCAACCCAAGCCCACTGGCATCCACAACAATCAAAGTGAGCAGAGTCTGAAGTGCTAAGGCAATGAAAGTATTGACCCCAAACACCAGGGCATAGCGCTCCACGCTGAGATTTGAAGCAATCTGGAACCTGGAAAGAAAGGGATGACCAGAAACACAAGGATAGAGAAAAAGCAAAGGAGTACACCAATAGGAGGAGCATTTCTGGACAAGATGACTATGCAGTCTGAGGAGTTACATGGACTGGTCCAGTATTTTTCGCACCTAAATTACCTTGCACTGATAGAGCACTTTTCTACATAGGATCATGACAGACTAGGACAGAAGCTAAAAGTGAACCTCAGATACATGCAAAAATCTTTTAAAAACGAAAAAACAAACAACCAAAACCCCCCAAACTAGCACTTTGAGAGCTCTATGTGTTTCAGTGTTACTGAAGCAGCCCTCCTGTCTGATGCAAAGGGTCTTGTCACGCAGAGAAGATACAATGCACTCCAACCCCAGAGAGCTGTTGGCCATCTCAAAGTGTCAGTCTATTGCATTGTGGTCCATAACCTCCCACATCCGTCTAACCAGAACTCCCTTTGCAGTTGTCAGTTTCAGCATCACCCCTCACACTGTGCTTGAGCTGTCCCACAGTGATTATGCACATGTGGTTCAACAACAACTATGTTCCTCCCTGCAAAGTGACAAACAACATTGAAGAAGTTTTCTTCCTTATGGGTTAGGGAAAGTTGATGGTTCAACACAGGCAAAGCATTGTCCTGTCCTCATCTGTTACCACTTCACTCAATCCATGTTTATGAAAAACATCCCCCTGGCAAACAGCACTACCTTATATTCAGAAATAGTCACTTTAGTGTCATAAGACATTTAAGCTTGGGCACACTGCCAGCTAAATATATCTCAGTTTCCAACCTGAATCACAACACAAACCCTTGCAGCAGACTCCTGTTACACAGAAAATATGCTGCTTTCACACCAGTTGTAACCTTGAGAACAGTTTACCTTAAAAAGATACTCACGTTGCTATTGTGATTAGCATCATGTAGATAATTCTGAAGACAACATAGGATCCATAGCACACCCAGATGTTGCGAACAGTGTCCATGACATATACAGCAGCAGCAATCAGAAAGGAGAACAGGGCAAGTGCCACTTCACCCCACATTGCCCAGGATGTTTTTATGTGACCCACAGCAACGACTGCAACAGCTCCTGTGAGGGGAAGGAAAGCATAACTATTAGTAATTGCAGTTGGAGCAATTTGGAGACTGTGTATTAGGTGCTGTACAGCCCCAAACAGCCAAACATGATTGGAGGACACTTATGTGAACTCCTTCCTGAACTCTTCCTCCCCTGGAGCACTGCTGTAAACTCCCATTCACTTTTACAGAAACAGGAAAAAAAAATATACAGATCAATGCTGACTGCCTCTCAGGTCTCCTCTCTGGCTCCAGAAGCACAACGGCCCAGGACTCAGACTACTGCCACTCAGTCCTCTGCACTTGACTGTGGCTGTATTGTCAATTGGGCAATTTCTGTTGAGAAATGCAAACCCTGCTTCTCAAAAGCAATTAGGTAATTATTTTGTGGTGCTTTAGGGGGATAGGAAGACACTACCCAGTTTGATGCACAGTTGTCAAAGCTCTCTCCCAGCAGGCAAAACACCCTACACTTACTGTCATCAGCACATTGGGCTGTAAGAGTAAGTAAGAAGAAGAGTCCAAATACACATCTCCAGGGATGCAGCCTAATCACAAGGCAGAATCACACACTATTGATTGTGCAAGAACAATCCTCTAAAACAGGTTTGTTACTCTGGCTGGATTTTATGAAGGAGAGATGAGGAGAGAAGACAGATCACAAGATGGAATATGTATGGTATTTCATACAAATCAGCGAGCAGACGAGGTGTTCATGCAGAACCACAGTTGCAACTACTGAGAAGCCTAAGTACATACTACATTTATAGAGAATTCCCATTTTGAGCAGGCCTTGTTCTGCAAACAAGCCAAATAGCAACCAACAGCATAACGGTGCCACACAGCAAACTAGACAAACAGCATGCTGACAAAGGGAGGTTTACTGGGGCTCTGTGAAAAACAGGATTGTGTTACGCATTATACCACTGTACAGAAGTGCTACAATGCAGCATCTAAGCTCTTTGTAGCCCTTAGCTGGCCTATTATCTCAGAAAACCTTCAAGCACACCAAGACTATGTACCATCAGTGTGCACAAGCCTGTGATACTGTCAGACCTCACATCTTGCAGAGTAGAGAAGGGAGCTATGCCAAGGGAAAGGAATTTATTTCCCCCGACTAAACTCTTCTTCCTAGTGCCTGCTGTGACACTACCTGACTGACATTCTGTTGATTAAAAGTCTGCCTCTGCAGTAGCAAAACCCTGAGATGCAAAAAGAATCTACATCCTAGGGCCTTCTTCCTACTGTCTTAGCAATTCTGAAATTTGGGAACAGACATGACTCTCTGGGGATCTCATGGCAACTCATGAAGTTGTACTCTCTCATTAGATGTCAAGGTTGTATCACAACCTGACATCTAATTAAAATACTCAATCTGTGTCCTGCAATGAGACACGTACAGCTGACCCAGTGGTTTCACAAACCAACCTGATAAAGGACTGCCACATTCCCAAGAAGGTGCAGGGATGCAGCTTAATAGCCATTTGACCTCCCTAGAAGAAATACTGTTTATCTCTTGCCCAGGACAGGAAGCTGATAGGTACATGAGTCACTGTGCTCGACTTAAACCCTTCTTCAGGGCAACACAGTCGGGGATGGCAACAACATCTTAGACAAAGGCTGTAAACATTGCTTATAACTGAGCACAGAATGACTATAAGCAATGAAAACAATATAAAATCAGATCTGGGATGCACCAGGAGAGGTATTTCTAGTAAATGGAGAGGAGTGAACAGTATATATAAGTATATATAAGTCTGAGGCCTCCATAAGTCTGAGGCCTCAATGAATAAAGCCAAGTGCAGCTCCTGTCACCCACCTTCAAAAAGAATGCAATTCAAACCAGGTTGGGTGCAAAGAGGGGCTAATAAGATGACGAAGAGAACAAAGAACTTTACCAAAGAACAACTAGAAAAACTTGACTTTTTTGGCTCAGAGCAAGGATTTTGTGCTAAAATATAACTTTGGCATGACATCAGAGATAAATAAACTCCTCATTAATAAATTCCAACTGGAAATCAGAAGTTAGAGCATTTGCACTAGTGCCTGGGGAGTCAGGTCACCACATACTCATTCTTAGCAGGTCCCTTCCAGCCCTGTTATACATTCCAAGGCTTTAGTTGTGATTATTACTTCACTAAACTTTACTTCTTTTAAGCAATTAATCTGTGTTAATGATTTTTGCTTCTGTCTTTGGAGCAGTTCAGGACAGAGGCTAATTTGCTTTCAGAAAACCTCACCCAAAATGATTCAACCATTTATAAAAAAGATACTAGAGAAAAAAAGTCAAAATGAGAAACTAAAAACTTCCAGTTTACACAACTTTAGTACCAATCCCCTTTTCTTCTAACATGTCTATTATTCACAGGCCTTTTAAAAAAGGACTTTGATATCAAAGATGTTCATGATAAGGTTTGCAGAATACCCCTCCTTTTCTTTTTTTTGTCTTTTTTTTAAATCTGCTGACATTTAACCACATTATTGTGGCATTACGGTTTTCGTATCTTCAGTTATAATTAGTCTCGAAGACTTAACCAAAGACTTTTATTAATTTTTACATCCATGTATCTTGCACGCCACACATACTTCTATTATAGCCAGGGTTCTTTATCATTGCTTTCTTACGCTTTTCTCATAGTTCTCTGTCTTTTCAGTTCTCTCCGGTTCTTTCTGGATCTTTCTAAGAACACTTCTATATATGGGCAACAGTAACTAAGCAACAAAATAGTTAACTTTTGGTTGGTTGGATAAGTTTTGTCACACGTGGGTCTTGAGTGACAGGTGAGAGTCACCTGTTATCACTGCAAAGGCTATGGCTCCTGCCTTGATTACAGCTATCTATTCATTTGCTAACAAAACTTAACGATCTCACTCCAACACATTATGGGTCTTCTTTCCCCTGATATCAATTCTCCTTCCTAGGACCAAGGCAGGATGGTAGAGGAGGCCAATTCAAGCAAGAGAGCAGAGCCACAGAATCATGTCAGAGTGGAGGAACAGTGTACGACTGTGTGTTATTTAAGTGCAGGTTTAGCACACCAAGGACTAGTGAATAGCCAAAGCCTTCAAAATCAAGTTGCCAACAGTTTCAAACGCAACTAATAATGGGTTGTAGACCAGCTTTTAGAACTATAAACCAGCCACAGCTTCCTACTGAACCTCAAGAAGGGGTGTGAATGCCCAAGAAAGTACTAATAATTTGCTTGTTTACCTTGATTTCTTTTGCCCCTAAGTAGGTGATGTTCTGGCAGATGATGGAACGATGAGTCCATCAAAGAAAAGGAACATACTGCACAACCTCTAGAAAGCTTCTGTGAGGATACGTTAGCTATATGAAAAAGGTATTGTCCTAGTTCTGGTAATGAAACAGTACTGAACAACTTAATAAATAAATGTTTGTGTTGACTGACCTACCTGTCCCTTTCAAGTGAACCAACTTCTTTCATCTCACTAGCTTTTCCTCTTAACAGTGCTGGAATGACTAAACAACGGCTCACTGCAAGCTGCATGTGTACAGGAAACCTTTGTACATTCCCTGTGCTGCTGGGGGAAAACCAAAAGCACAGGACCATTAGTCTGACTCTGAGTGCTTAAAACAAGCATAACCCCACTGCCCTAGTGAGAGCCAAAAACACACAGTCAGCCACATGCCTGAAGCCTTCTGTCAAATATTTCAGAATGAAGATTGACTTGGGAGGCTCCTTTAAACACCTACGTACTGGATTACAAGGATCAGGGCATCGTGCAGCGACTACCTCAACACTGAGCATCCCACCTGTGCATGTCAGGGAAGCTTACCTAGGAGTGTTGAGGCTGCCTCCACAGCACCATTGTAGATCTCTGTGCTATGAGAAGGCAGCACCATCTCCCACAGGCCCTGAGCGTAGTTGATGACCTGAAAGTAGCCACAGGTGGACAGTGCCCACCACACGGACCAGCAGAGCATGGTCCGGGAAGAGTAGCACTGCAGGAAGTCCCTCCAGAGATCCTTGAGCACCTTTATGATGTCTACTTTCTTCTCCTGCATAGATTGGGGAAGGAAAAGGAGAGAAATGTTAGGTCTTTGTTTACAAATAGTTCATGCTGCTCAAAAGAATTGCCCTTTTCAAGTGGTCTGATCACTGTGACGATACCACTCCTGGACACAAACCTCCACAGAGTAATGTCCCCATCCCACAGCCTCAGTAACTGGTTTCTGTCCTAACCAAGACTGTCCCCTTAGGTGCAGAGGAAGGGTTCAGTCCCAAGCACCTCTCCATCTCTGGGTCTCCCAAGCAGAGAGCAGGAATTGCTGATTTTATGTGAGCAACTGAAAGGTACCAGAGAAGAGACACAGGAGAACAGGATACAATATCCACTTTGACAAGACAGGATCAGAAGACATTTATTTAAATCATAAAGGCAAAAAGTATCACTGACACTTTTAAGTCCTGATCCAAATTCAACCAAATTTTGTAGCACTGAGAACATGAAAGGCACCAATGAGTACAGCTCCCCACAAATAAGTTGATTTTCTTTAGGACTGGCATTTGGGGTTTATAAATATTCAAAGAAGCAATCCCATTACAAGACACTCTATCCCTGTTAAAGCTCACCAAGGCTTCAAGAAGGTGAGAGATGTCGCCTGGGGATCTGAAGAGAAACAACTTCCACCAGACACTTCTGTCACAAATGGCAGCCTCTGCATATACAAGTGCCCTGACAAATGGCATGAGATAAAGTGACCTGAAAAATGGCCTGAGATAAAAAATGAAGCTTTCCACTCATAGAAAATGAAGTCTTTCTAGAAAGAGCACAAAAGGGGCAGACTGTTAAAAAATGCAATTGAAAATAGATCAATTCTACTAACGGGGGATGAAAACAATCAAAATTGATTTTTACATACATGCTGTTATAGTCCTGTTCTTTACCACTTTGGGTCAATAGCAGCAGAGGAAAAGAGCAGGTCTTTACTTTGTAGGCAAGAGTTCCTGATTACATTTGCTGCATGCAGACATGTACGGAGTCTGTGTAGACAGGCAAGACCCTTCCTGCTTGAGTCAGAGAACCAGTTACTTCGTATGAAACTGGGCAGAGCCCCAAAGCCCACCCAGCACCTATGGCCCTGTGAACTTGGATTCTCTGCAGAGAAACACACAGTGGTGTCACAGGACTGAGCTATTGCACATCATGCTGTCACACATCCAGTTTCAGAGCAGTTTCCAGACAGCAGCAGCAACTTTGGGCTCTTGGCAGTATGCCCTTTCCCTGGGGGAATCATGCAGTGTGTGCCTGGGAAAGACTATTCTCCATGAGCAATAAAACTCAGTGTTTGTACTAAAACCCCCAGAGGCCACACCTGAACTTTGTCCTGAACTCCCTTTTTTCCACCCCTTAAAAGCATCGCTTATTTCTAAGCATCTTTAATAAACACCACACAGTCCCACTGGTGCTTTGGCAATGGCAAAACTCTTATTCTGTGTATGGATGCCATCTCTCCAAAGCCCAACAGAACAACTTGGGAAGAGGTCAGCTTGTGGCAAAGTGACTTTAGCCCTTAACGCCCACACAGAAGATTTCACACAAAGCTCAAGTTTAGGCGCAGGAAGAAGGGAAGGGAATTGTCACATACACTGCAAAAACTGAGTTGGCACATTCAGCCCAGGCATGTGCTTGATAAGTCAGAAAGGCCCATCCGTCCTCCCACCACCTGGCAGCGCTTCTTCTTCAGTACATTTATTTGCACAGACATTCATGTTTGTTGAAATGGTAGTTGCTACCTCAGTAAGGAGGACTATCATCACATGCCAGTGCTTCTCAGCTTTTAGCACCTGGCATAACTGAACTCAGGGGAGTTATGCAGGTGTACTTGCTCCTTTTTTTAAAACTTTTCACCATTAGTTTGGAACCACACATGCTCTCACAGGATAGGAGTAAGATAAAAGGGATGGGTAAGTTTTACGTTAGTCATTATTGGCACAGAATTTTTCTGAACAAATACCCTTCAGCACCCAAGCATAACACAGTTAAAAATACTTCTGCTCACACATGATCATACTGGATGGGGCAGGATTAAATCCTTGGAATGTTAATGCCTTTAATTCCCAGCTGCAGCTGGAGAAGCTGAAAGTGGCCCTGGATGCTGCCTCCCCCAAACCAGCTAACTGTGGCTTACACACCAAGTGAAATACCCATTGCTGACTAATCCAAAAGCTGCACTTACCTTCTGGCTTGTTCTCAGAACAAGCACAGCCTCCTTTGGTCTGAAGAGCAAGGCTGACGTCTCCCCAGGGCCTCAAATCACCCTGCTGAGAATCTCCCCACAGGTTCTCCATACAGGTGCATTCATTACCTGGAGGAGCGTGGCAGAGACCTGCCAAGCAGGCAACTACACGCACACAATGGGCCTCAAAACTAGAAACTGCTTGCTCATCACTTCACGGGACCCAACTTGTCCCACCACCAAACAAGAGTGCTTGCACACTTGTTTCCATGACTTTGCTAGAGGTTATGCAGCCAACAAAAGCCACAAGTCAGAGGGCACTACCTCAGTGCTTTCATTACGCTGCTATTATGCAGAGATGTTTCCTGCAATTTATCCATATTCTGTCCATCTATAACTGATCAATTTCTGTATCCAAGTGCTCTCAAGAACTACTGCAGTTTCCTTCCTAGACCTGTTTCCTTCCAGGACCATAAGATAAAACCCAATTATCACACAGCTTATTGCTGCACAACTTGCACAACACCTGAAGTAACAAATGGCGAAATGCAAGTGCAGGAAGAATTGCCTCTTTTCTGCAAGTCACTGGTGCATCCAGAAGCACACACAGAATCTGGACATATACTGAATTTGTAGTGCCCCAGAGACAGCCCTTGCTTTGTACCATTGAATGGCAATTTGATGCCCAGAGCATTTTAATTACAGCCTTGTGAGACATGGAGAGCAATTTCAGAAAACCTAAGGAGCAGCCGACTATGCTCAAACAGCAAAAGGATGCCAGTAATAATTTTCCCTGTGCCATAAATAAGGAAGTGTGATAAGCAAAGGGATATTTTTTTGCTGTTAAATATTATAAATATTATATCTCTACTCCTATGTACATATATGCACATATGCATATGTGACAACCCTATCAGTATGGCATCTTTTACTTGTGAAAACTCACCTGTTTCTCTGCTAAATGACCCTCCCCATTTAAGGGAACCTTTGTCTCATCCTCCCAGCCAGGCGCCCTCTGCACATCGGGATGATCTTGGACAGCCGATCCATTTTTACAGTCCATGACCTTCATTTCACAACTGAGCTGCTGACTCGAGACATGGTGAAAGAAAAGGCTTTTTTGTGGCATCGGCAGGAACCACGCCGTGCCAAAGGCAATGGATATGCTGGTTAAGGAGATAACGTTCAAACTGAAGAGGGACCATCCTGCCACTGACACAAGGACCTGCCCAGACACTGAGCCCACCGTGTAGCCCACCAGGGTGGCGCTCCGGCAGTAGCTGGTGACCTTTTGGTAAAGGTTGACATCGACGACGCTGTAGATGTAGGAGTAATAGGCGATGTCGGTGGCAGTGCCCATCCCGTAGAAGAACTCGAGGAACTGGACGGCGCGGAGCCCCTGGGCGTACAGCAGCATGAACCAGGTGACGATGAGGCTTAGGCCCTGCAGCAGGACCACGGGCTTGTACCGCAGGTAGTCTGTGGCCAGGAACACTGGGAAGAGCAGCGCCAGGTAGGAGTAAGTCCACACCGGGTAAATCTCGTTGAACACCTGCAGAAAAGGCAAGGCGGTGGTGACCCACGAAGAAAACACAGACAGACACACAGACACATCCCGCGGGGGTACGAGGTGCCCAGAGCAGCGGTACCTGGGTCTCGGAGAGGTTCTTGTGCGGCCCCAGCAAGTACCGCGTGAGGAAGGGCTCCGACGGCCGCACGCTGCAGAAGAAGCCGTAGGCGCAGAGCAGCCCCGTGGGCNGATTGGGCGAGCCCGCGGCCGTGGGCGGGGCCAGCAGCACGTGTGCCGGTGGCGGCGGGCAGGGCTCTGTGCCCGCGGGGGTCGCTCTGCCCCCACATTCCCTCATTAACCCGCTCCGCAGAGGGGCGGGTACAAGTCTTTCCTGAAACCTCCTCAACGAATAGGTCTTTTGCCTGCTGTGCTGTGCTTGTTCTTCCTTTCCCGGCCCGGCTTCTGACCTCTGCCACGTTTTTCCGTTTATCAAGAGCAGGAATCACTTCTGTGATTTGATAAAGCAGCAACCTGCTTTATTAATAGTCTAATATTCCACCCAGAAGGAATATTAGACAAGTGGGGAAAATAAAACTATTACATTCAAGGTAAAGCTTTGTCCAGGACTAGTATTCTTGAAGTTTTGCCAATCCTCTTAACTATTTGCTGTTTTACTTCTCAATCTATCCCACAATTTCTTTGTATGTACTTGGTTTGCCTTTCCCTTTGCTCCACTTCCTTGATCTCCACCACTCTCTACCTAGCCCACTGCTAGGTAGGGCTTCCAACTCTGTACCTACAGTTTGGTCTCCAAATTGCCTGATGCCACAGAAAATTCATGCCAGGGGTCAGGCCTCCCACTTGTGCAATTGCATATCCTGCCTCCTACCTGGGGTCAGTGATCAAGGAAGCGAAATAAAAGCTCTCAGAGGGCATCTGGTTATAGACAATTGTGTGGGCAAGAAGAGATTCCTCTCAGCCCCAGAACAGAATTCCTTGAATTGCAGGATATTATTACTACCTCGGTCATCATAGCTTAATAAACATAGCTACAAAAGGGTTTGGGGCCATAAGGTTACTCAGCTGTCTGTAAAACACAGCTAAACATTTTGGTCCTGTATCATTTGGCATCAGTGGTTTGCTGCTTTCTGGCTGTCTTCTGGGTCTAGCTAAGTTCTCCATGTTCACTTGTAATAAGGCTGCAAGGTTTATTAATTTTTTTAATAAAAGAAGAAAAGATGACAATGGCCGTTTTACTGCATTTTAGCTTCAATCAAAAGTGTAGAATCTACACAGAAAGAATCAGCTGCTGTTAATACTGGCACCCATTTCAGCCATGTGCAAGGAACTGCTGATCTCGTAACACAGCATGGTTAAAGTGAAATGAGCCAAAATAAGGACTGATAAACATGTTGCCATGGGGAAGCGAGCAGAAATGCAGAGTTCCCTCTCACTTAGCTCTTAGCAGCACCTCTGTCCTGCTGGCATGTGGCAAAGTAAAGGGATAAATAAAGGTAATAATGGTATATGGGCTGTTAGCATGAGATGTAGAGCATCTTCTCACCACCTGGGTCATCACTTCATGCCAAGCAAAGGCAGGAGGAAACAAAACCTCGGAGTTCCCATGGCCTGCCCTGATTAGATACAGCAATTCCCACAGCTTCCAGGCTGCTCACAGGATGTGATGGGCAACCTTGGTCCTTTCCAAAACAACAATCCCTGGCCTTTGTGCCACTGGAGCTCAACTGCTGTTTCCAGGGGATTGGAAGGAGGAGTTACATCAGTTCAGCCCCTTTCCTTGGGAGATACACAGTCCATCTGTCAGGCAACCTAGATTTCGCCTCCAAAAGCTGCCTAAGAAAAAGAAACTGCAAAAATGTTGATTTAAGTACCCGACATTTTCTTAGGGTTTCTTTTGTTCTCAAAAGAATTCACTTTATTTTGTTTTAATGGAGTATTTTCAGTCTTTGGAAACATGACAAAATTTTATTCCCTGAATTTTTACTTCTATCTTTTATTCATTAGCCTTTCTCCACATTTTCTCTTTCCATCTGCTTACTGTACTAGAAAAGATAAGGAAAGGTTAAAGGTGTTTTATAGTAAATCCCTCAACACTTCCAATATTATTTTTCCAAGATGGAAGACATAAGCACTGAAAAGTAGGGTTTCTCACACTTTCTTACCTTAATCTTACTTTAATCTTCCCTTCCTCTCTCAGCTTCTAGCCTGCAGTGTATTGTGGAGGAATTTATAAAATATATGTGCTTGAAAAAAACTTCTCTTAAAGTCTTACAAAGTTGTTTGGAGAAAAGATTCTGTAAGTTGAAAACTTAAAAAACTGCACTCTCATGAAGCTGTTGTTCAGAATGCTTTCTTAGTATGAGAGAGCACTAAAATGGTACAAATATTTCAGAAACTGTCCAGAAGGAGGGAGTAAAACAGATTTGTCTTTTGCTGAGCATGGAAGGAACAAATAAATGTTACATGAATGTAACAAACAGTAAAAAAATTTGAAAAGCCACATTATTTCTGAAACGCAGCATGATTAGTTTAGAACAAAGCCTATAGATTAGAGCTATCTGTAAGAACAGTAGGCTGGATATAACCTTGGAGGTCTGTGCCTTCTACTTCCCTCCTCCTCCTCTAGTTGATCCTTTCATAGTTTGGGGGCTTTGAACAGGAGACTTACAAATATTATACAGCCATGAAGGATCAATTTGAAAGCTTTGGCATTGATTATTTTATTCCAGTAGCACAACTTCATTTCTGTTACTTCTTGTACTCCAAAGGTTTATCTCCAGATTCCTAAGATGTCACATGTTGATTAAATGTGAGCCCAAATTCAAGGGGATAGTCCTGTCCTGCAAGCACAGAACATGTATTTCCCTAATATCACTGTCAATGGAACAAGGCAATTTCACAGTGTTTTCTCATATCAGGATCTTAGATGGTAAATTATTGTTTTTAAAAGAGACAACAGAATTGACTCAGCTTCTTGATCCCTTCTTAATTCTTTTAAAATTCTTTCCCCTCTTCAAAAAATAAAGATATATAAATCCTACTAGGATATTCACTGAATGCCACAGCTGTTTTAAAGCCATCCTGGAGCCATTCCAGCTTTTTGAGAGCAAGAAAAGTCTCAGAGGTATATTCTAATTTTGTATTTAGAGAGGTGAAGGGAGGGTCAGTAGTCATTATCATAAATATATTGCTATAATCAGATCAATTATGCATACCCTGCAAGAAAATGTCCCTTGCTAAGAGAATGTAACAGATCT
>WEIV01013038.1:724580-750019 GCA_013390005.1 Calyptomena viridis | reverse complement strand
AGTCTCATACTGCGGAACAAAAAATGTTTCAACTTCTGCTCTTGTGTATGCAGTCTTGAGTGCTATCTTAAGGAGTCTTAAGGAAGTCTTAAGTGCAGTCTTCAGGAAGGGAAATGCAGCTCGTGGAACCAAAATATGTAATATTTTCCACCTATATGTAGAATTAGCAGCAGTAGAATACTTGCTCTGGGGAGAAGCATAAACAAATCTTTTCTCCGTGTTGGAATTTATAAAAACATTCATGTGTGCAGGTGAAATTAAGAAGAAACAATTAATAACCTCACGTAAACACAGAGGCTGAGATTGGCAGGTCTTAAGTGCATAGCACAGCTCAGAGAGACCAGATTTAAATCACCTCCTATACCTTGCTTTTCCTTCTGGCTTTATGAAATGCTGTTTGATAAGTTTCTGAAAACTCCTCTAACCTGTGGTATGAATTTCTCAAAGGGGTCTTCTGACACAGCCTATTATTCCAGCCTGTATTCCTTATTTGTTACCTCAGCACTCTTAACCTGCCTATATTCATCTGTACTTCACTTCTATGCTTTCCAAAGGACTTCTTTCTAGGGCCTTGTATCTGATGACAGCTACTTTATCATTGGTGAAAATCCAACACAGTGTGGGTTTCCACAAATACTCCAGACTGTGAGTCAAAGACATTGTGTAACCTTTTTTTGAGTTCAGTGGTCATGGGAGAGGTATCCACAGGTGTGCAACAAAACCACCTTTTCCAACATAAAGTTACAAATGTGAGGTATGCTGATTCAATCCTTGAGAAACCTACCATTTACTAAAATCCTGGAAGTCCAACAGGAAAAGCTGCAGTTGCTATTTCAAACTGTGGTTGATGTTTGAGGTGGTTTTCCCCCTTTCATCTATAAAAGGAGGATTTATTCATGAGGTGAAAAGGGGAAAATCACCTCAAACATCAAGTGCAGTTTGAGAGGTGCAAGAGAAATTACAATTAAGTCTTGATGATTATGTGAAGATTACTGTTTTGGTGAGCCTGAAACAAGCTGAATTTTACTTTTTTTACATTTTGAATTGTTTTGTCCAATTTTTTTTTTTTTGGTAGCTTCATAGGTTATCACAACACTTGGAGAACAAGAGTAGAAGAACTAAAAGTCTTTAAGTCTTAAATATAGTTTCTTCTTAGGTGACTTAGATACTTAAACACAGATTTGTAGATGCTGCAAGAGTTCAGATGTAGCCCAACAAAAAAAGACTTTTGTGACTAACTTTTACTGAATTCACCAGAGTTAGAGAGATGTCTGACTAATTTGGGTGATGAGCATTGAGAACATATTTCATACTGAGTTGAAATGAAGGTCAAGCTTCCAAGTCTTTTAATTCAATATTCACAACATCATCTTAAAGTTTAACTTCAATGGAGATTCTACTGTATGAAGGCATGGTACTGTATGCAGGAATGTTAAAAACCTGAGACCTTCTGTCTCTCAGGGCTAACTACTACCTCTCTCTGAAGTCAAGAAGCAGCCATAGCAGCTGAACAAGAACAGCTAATATTCTGAATATATCACTTTGATGCTTTGGAGATCTTTTACTATATACCAACAGGCAGATCTCAAAAAGAAATAAAGACAGGCTTACTGGAAAATGATCATATTTAGAAAACCATTTTGGATATATGCATTCTGGCAGGCTGGTGAACTTTGTTTGCCTCCTCTATTTTTAAGGACTTCCTATTGCCTATTCTCTTTTTGCCAGGAGTTCAGAGATTGAATAGGAACACCTTGTTCTGGATGCTGCTTTCAAAAACACTTTTGGAGAGCACACAACAGAAATATTTTATGACAGGTGAAAACAAATATCCCTGAATAGCAATTACAAACAATTACGTAGCTTTTTGAAACATTTTGGTTTTGTGTTTGTTTGTTTCCTCTCTCTTTTAAACACTCAGTTATAATTTGTTAAACTCAATCAAATAATTTTAGAAAACATAATAAACATTTAGTATGCATCAAAGCCATCTGGAAGTGCTATGCACTGCACATAGAAACAGTGGGATTATCTATGCATATTCAACATTGGAGACTGTTCACTCTCTGAGTTTTACACTAGCAACCCAAACAACCCAAGTTGAGAATGTGCTTAAACAAAAGAAGCTAATCAGCATAAGACTTTTAGAGCGAGGACATTTTGAAAATCCCATGAAACATCCCTATACTCTTTGACATTTAAATTCGGTGAACACCTAACCCCATTTTCAGACCTATCTCAACCTTTGGGGGATCTAATGCAGGTGCCCAGGTCAGGGCTGATGACAGAGGTGTCATGAGCTGATCATGCTCCCAGCTTAGGCCAGTACTGATTACAGTGTCAGACAATCTAAAGTACAGCAAAATGATTTTTAAATTTCAAATGTAACAAACACAGTTACAATACAGAATTATTGTGATCAAATTCAAGAAAGTGAAAAAAGGAAATCCTTGGGTGAAACACATGGCNTGCCTGAGGTATTTTACCTTCACATGAGAAGAAGTAAATCCTGCTCCAAAGAATTTGTAGCAGAAGAATAATAAATTTAAAATACTGAATATGGACAAAAAGGATTCCTGTAATATATACAAAAAAGAATATAATTTAAAAAAGTTTTAATAATTTCAGATATAATTCATTGAAGTAAACCCTATTATTTTCAGGGAAGACTTCCCCTCAAGTATCTTTAGGTGTAATCTGAAGCATTTCAGAGATGTAGGAAAGGGAGACAGTCCCATTCAGTATCTGACACAGGTGCAGCAAGTGGTGTCTAGTGGCCCCTGTCTGTCTGTCTGCCCGCTACAGCAGGAACTTTAACCTTAGCCTTGCAATGTTGCCTCTTATAGGGTTTTCTATTGTGCTTATTGTGACCTGTTACTGCTTGAGTAATGTACAGTGCAAGACATCTATTGAAACACACTGAGGCTTGAAAAGGTCCACAGTTCTCTGGTAAGAGCGTGACTTCACAGCTGTTAAAATAAGTCTCCACACTTCTTGTTTCTTAGTTTCTACAAATTAAAATATCTCCACTAATATTTGCTTGTTACACGACTAATTGCTGGTTTCCTTGGATTTGCCTGTCTGTTAACTCTGAATAATTCACCTGCTACGTCCAAAGAGCGCACTGATGGTCCAAACACTATGGCATATTTTGTGCTATGGAAACATGTTGCAGCAAGAAAAATTGACTACAGTGAACTGCAGTTCAGTCAACAGATCCTCAAAGTACTAATAGTTTTTTGGCATGTCATAACATTACAATGTAAAAAAAAAATCCTATGGTTTCTTAAGTAGTAAATGTCACATTAGATTCAATATGTAAACTACCACTTGCAGGACTCTGAAATATGAGCAGTTGTTCCACAACAGACCCTCTGAGTGTACATAGCAAAAAATTACATTTCTAACAGACATTCATGAGTGCAACATTTTCATCAGACTTCACTGAATTTTACCACCACCAAAAGCTGGGGTGCCGGAAGAAAGAATTATCAGTCAGAGCTCTTTCTGCAATTTGTCATGCATGTCAACACAGAGAAAGGCATGCTTGAGCTCTGAGTGACAGCACAATTGAACAGATAGCATGAGACATGCCCTTCACTTTGCTGACATGCACTCAGCATACGTCAGAGCACACTCAGTAGAAGCAATTTCTGTCCTTGAGCATTCCCAGGGAAGGAATGCGCTTCTCATGCTGCACCCGCACTTGTTCTCCAGACACCAGCTCCTGGTTTACACAATGTGAGCAGCAGTCACAGCTTGGGTCTTTGTGCTGGATCTATAGTGTGACATGAAAAACATTTCCAATTCATATGAGTAATGAGCATTACAAATTAGACTCAGATCAATTATTAAATAAAGATGATTATGAAATATTAAAAGGAAGTTATTATACATAATGTATTTGTCACAGATTAAAAATCAGCATCCATGTAATATCCTTGTATGCCTGATAATGTATTTGGATATTTAACATATTTAAAAGGAGTGCAAAAGGTAAAGATAAGTGGGAGGGAAGTACATCTATTAAAACAATAAATGGACTTGCTAATGACTTCTGCAAAAGGGAGT
The DNA here is from genome assembly GCA_013390005.1 of Calyptomena viridis. Lineage (NCBI taxonomy): Eukaryota > Metazoa > Chordata > Aves > Passeriformes > Eurylaimidae > Calyptomena > Calyptomena viridis. Next base: position 745,948 of record WEIV01013038.1, on the reverse strand, counting down.
TTTATTCTCTCTTGGATATAATATATCTCTGGTCTCTAGTGAGAACATTCAGGACAGGTCATCTCAAGCCTGTGTACCACTGTCATCATTGCTGACTTTGAAAACACTATTGTACACATTTGGGGAGAAGAAAAATTTTGATTTACTGTCTAACCCTGTCACTTGTGTAGAAGTCCTGTTGACTAAAGAGTGTTTTTGTACTAACAAGATGAAGTTGCTGTTCAGCTGGGGGTTTGTAATGACAGAAGGTACAAGCAATAGAGTCACTTGTTCCCTGAGCTTCTTCTAAAGCCCTGCTGTGTGACATATTTTGCATTGCGTCTAATGAGTCAGTGGTGCAGCTCTCTTTCCATGCTTGATGTGCTGAGGATGTGATGCTGCTACAAAACCTCATTAAATTTATCTCAGAGTTTGAGGTGGTTGAAAAAGAGGAATCACTGATAGAGCAGTTCTCACATCAGAAAATCCTGGGCTGAAAGTAACTTGGCCTCAAAGCTGAAGTGTAGTTTTCCTAGCATACCAGGATCAAGTACACACTGGCTTCTATATCCTGATGGCCCAGGAGGTGTCACTGAGGAGAAGGGGCAGGTGAAGAGGCAATGAATATGAGGTTCCAAGACACTGTGCCTGTCCAGGAGAAAAGGGCAGGAGGCCAGTGGCTTGCATATGTGCTGTGACAGGGGCAGAGAGGGGACGCAAAAAGAGTAGAAATCCAGGCTGCAGTAAGAAGCTGCTTGGCCTTTGTATGATGCAGTGAAGTGGCCAGAAGGTGAGGGGTGAAGCAGGAAGGCCACTGCATGGATGGAGGGAAAGATTATACTTATTTGCAAGGAAAAAAGTAAAATATTCCTGCAACCTGTCCTATGAAGATGTTTCTACATTTCCAAAACAATATCTGTTTGAAACTCAGTACATTTCAGGATTTTGCCTTTTCTTCTAAAATCAGGAGGGAAGCTTAAAAATCATGTGTTTTTTGTTTTTCATCAGGATGGACTTTTCCTATTTACCTCTGCTCTAGTGCTAACAGCTTATGTTTGTATTTTGTTCTTATTTTGGAGACCTCCCAATACAACTTCTGTTATCCAAGAAGCCATTACATCTCTTGTATGTTACCTCATGCAGGTATTTTTATTCTTCAGTAGGTAAGGCATAATCCTGCAGTTATGGTGTGAGAAAGGAAAAATTTGAGGCACTTCTGGTTTTTTTTGTGATCAATTTTTTTTATTCTAGAAGGACAGACAGCCTCAGCCTTCAGTTCCAAGGTATTTTGGGTTGAAACCAATAATTAAGAGACTTGAAAAGCATTATTATATAATATTTAATATTAAAAAATATTCGGTTCATATATTTATAAACTGAAAGGCAACACATTTCTGGATAATAGTAAATGAATAATTATTTTTTAAAAATCTATTCTGGAGGTTGAAAATTCCCCTTTGAAGTCTTTTAAATCTCTTGAGTGAATATGTGCAGTTATAATTAGACAGTTTTGTTAAACATATTTTATGTAACTAAAAACTTGGAACAGCTCCAGTCCCATTTCTCTCTATTGCGTAGATATGTAATTAGGCAAGATTTTTTCCAGTACTTCTGCTGGTTACATTTTCCTTGGTCAGGCAAAAATGGGATTTTTCTGCTCTCAAACATACCACAATCCAAGCTCTACAAGTCCTGACCCAGCTTACTACCTTTGCACTCTCAATTACTAATTCTTTGCCCACTATTGAATTGTTTGTGTGTCTCCTTTTAAATGGGGCAAACCCCGTGTAAAATGTGACATAATGTATCTAAGGGAAGATTACATACTCATAATGGTACTGAGCATAGGGATGGCAGCTAGCGTTTTTCCATCACTCGTGGCTAGTCGGAGTGTAATATGTCACAAAGACCAGAGCATTCAGGTCTGAGTCTGCCACTGGTTCACAACTATGCGATGCCACTTTGCATATTCACTCTGCCGAGAGGATGCAGGATACAATAGGTGCTGTGTCTGTGGAAAACACTCAGAGTTTGTAACTCCCACCTCTCACAACCCTTATTTATGGAGAGAAATTCTGTCCTGAACTCCAACAGCACTGCTGACTAGCAAGGGAAACTGGCCATGAATGCTGAGCTGGACAGGCTATAGGAGTAAAACGTACCCCGACTACCTACATTTGACCCATTTGGATGAAAATTAATTTGTACCTTCAGACGGTACATGCTTCCAAGGGAACTTGGTTTAATGGTGGACCTGGCAGTGTTTGGTTGGACTTGATTAGCTTAAGGTCTTTTGCAACCTTAATGATTCCGTGATTTTTTTTCTTGCATAGACCAGAGAAATACAGACACTTTTGTGTAAGCTTTGTGCCACTGCTGATAGCATGTCATAGCAAAAACTGGCAAAGATGACTAACAGAAACAAGTCAGCACAAGAAATGTACTGGTTTGTTTAACTCTGGCACGAATCTTTTATGATTTTGCCAAGAGCTTTCTAATAGTGGATTTTTATGTTTAGAAATATTTTTGAAGATGACTGAGTAATTTTGAGGATTCATGGCACTTGGGCAGCATTTTTATTATTTCTGGCTTTGATAGTATTTCCCCATGAACTTGTATCGCTTTGAAAGACCTTTAATGTTCAGGAGGCAGTTAGAGCTTTTTTAAAACATAGTTAACATTTTAGTGAACTTCTGAACTAATTCAGGCATGTATGAGCCATTAATGACTCAGTGGAAGGGAATTTCTCACCAGTCACCAATGAAATAGAGCAGGGCCATGCTTCTATACTGTATTTCAAATGGTTGTTCTTAGATTGGTTGTCATCCTTAGTGTGGTTGCCCCATAAATAGACTATAATGCTACTTTTCATGATGAATATAATAGTAAAAGGGTTTCACTTGCTGAAGATTAAGAAGCTAGAAAGCAATATATATAAGCTTTGGAAAAAATAGTGCAGAGAAGTGAGGAAATTAAGACTTATCTCAGAAGTAAAATTGATCTTTAAAAACAAAATTGTTCAATTTTTTGAGAGATTTGTGATAATTCAGATAAAAAGCAGAATTTTTTCTTTAAAAGAAAACCATCCACTCTAAACTGTTACAATTTTTGAACATATGAAAATAATGGAGGTTAGTGGGTAAAAGGTCAATGTAGATTGCAAAGATTTAAAGAAAAACGATGATAAAGTTAATTTAAAAATTCTATTAAGTGCTCCTGTGGTGAGAAATGTACCCTCAGTGCCTTGAAAACAGCTCAGCTGTGAAAGAACACATGCATAGTCCACTTTTTAAATTATGGAAAGGTAACATCAGGTGTAAAAAGGTGCTCAACAGGATCAATTGCTTAATTAACAATTGTACTAATAGGAAAACACTATTAATTTCTATTACATTCGGTATTACGAGTGCGAAGTAAAGCAGTAGTGGGGCTGAAGAAAGAAATACCGAAAATTTTCTAGGACACAACATTATTTCAGCTAATCAGTGCAACTGAGGACTGAAACTCATCAGGTCTTAAAAAGGAAAAGAACAAAATTTTCCAGCTTTGATTCACTGTTGATGTCTGCCCATTGTCATGTACAACTATAATCTCATTTCTCCTATCAGTCCCAGAGCAGCTTTTAGTAATCCTCAGTTTCGGGATTTCAAGCATAATCTATACTCCTTTATTTGGAGAAATGGGTTTTCAGAAAGCCATGAGTAGATAAGACTGGGGTTTTTATTCTCCTACTCCATATTCTTTCTCAGCCCTCTGGGTGAGCCTGTAGGTACACATGTAGGGCAGGAAGGGGTCACAAGTTTTGGGACTTCCCAGCTGTGTCAATCTGCAATGTAGTGGCTGCATGTCTAAGTATTTTCAGAGTAATCATATTGAAAATAATCAAAACCAAACAAGTTAGAAGAAAAGGAGAAAGACAAAGTAATTCACTCATCTGAAGTGCATGTTTTTGAAGTGCAGGACAGCAGGATGTTCCGAGTGTTTTGGACTGAAACCTCATGAGGGTCGTTGTCCATCCCATCCACTGTCTTCTGCTTTCTTCATAATCAATATATTCCTCCTGTCAGGAAAAGTGTGAAACTGCTTGAGTAAAAAAGGATGCCTTGCATTAAATGTCTTGTGATCTTAAGGCAGTTTTTTACTTGAACCAAACAACCCATCTTAAAATAACAACATGGTGTTTCCCCAGAGAGAAGAAAACCAAAGCCTGATCTGTCATAACTAATAACAGCAGAACTTTGTCAGTAAAACAGTCAGAAAAGACCTCAGGGGGAAGGGAATTAATGGGATTTGTTAACATGTTGCTGTTGCCTGAGCATGTGCAGCATGTTCACTATACAGCTGTTGAATGAAAACGTGCCACAGCATTCTTGCAAAGTGATGCTTCTTGTTGTATTTTGATACATACTGCAAAAACTTCAAAAGAAAAAATCTCTAATTGCACTGAAAATAAGTCTGCTTATCAAGAAAGGCTGAAACACTGCTCATAAAGTGAGAACTCACCTAATCTTTATTCTTATTTGAAGCAAAAATATACATCTGATTCAAGAAAATATAGACAACTGTCGCCAAGAACTGCAGCTGATTAAATGATTGTGGTTTATTCCCTCATAATTATTGGTACACAGTACTCAAAGGTCACTTCATATCATAACTATTTTTGCTAATACAAAAAATGTGAATTTTTTTTTTCCTCTAAAACAATAAAGTTTATCATAAAAACTTTACATACGGGAACTTCTACATCTTAATCATTCTATTTTCAAATGAAAACAGGATTTTGATGGCACAACCAATATTAATGATTAGTTGATATCATGGTAATATGCAAGTTGTGCCAGTGTAGCTTTAGATTAGATGTTAGGAAAAATTTCTTCACAGAAAAGGGTTGTAAAGCATTGGAACAGGCTGCCCAGGGAAGTAAGGGAGTCATCATTCTGGAAGTGTTCAAAAAATTTGTGGATATGGAACTTGAGGACATGGTTTAGTGGTGAACATGGTGGTGGTGCTGGGTTGATGGTTGGATGTGATCATCTTACAGGTTTTTTCCCACTTTATGATTCTATGAAGTCCTGCCAAATGCAGCAAACTCTACCATAACTGCATGACTTACATGACCAAAACTCAGTGATGTCAAAAATTGTCTCCTAATCCTATGGTGTCACCCCTTCTTGTTAAAGGAGTTCTGCAAACCTGGAGTATGAGGCTGCAGGTACAGGATCCGTTATGCCTGCAAACTGCCTGGAGAATTTTAGTGTGACAACTCATGAGAGTTAAGCTGAGGGTTTTTTTGAAATGCTGTAAAAAAAAGGCTACAAATGATCTTTTACTTATTTCTCGTAGAAGAAGATTACGATATTCACAGCTTCTAATCTGTTTGGAGTTGTAGCATCTCTATAATTTCTTACTATGCTCTCTCATGTACGGAGATGTACATGGATCAGAAAAGATACATTTCTCCATCGGGAAGAACTTTAGGTTCTTACAGGTGTTTACAGGAGCGAGATGGTGATTTTCTCTCCCTGCCATGTCTCTGAGACCCTGCTACAACTTGTGGCAGAACCCACTCCTGACTGAGGGGCCTGTCTGGGCTCCACCTTGCTGCCAAATGCACTGGCGACACAACTGGAGAACAGACATCATAATTTTTAAAGATTTTAAAAATTTTAAAATTTTAAAAGTGTGTTCTTTTGCTCAAACAAAAGGCATTATAACATCAGGGGTGTCTGAACCAGGCAGATGCTTCACTTCTACCAGCTTTGAAATAGCCCTGACATCATGCACAAAATATAGTTCTCCTTTTGTGATTCGTGATTTCGTAAAGGTCACTGCAATAATATAAGTTGTTGTTATTCACTTGTTAGGATTAAATCTCATGTCCAGAGGAGACTTTTCCAGGTGGGGCAGCTTCCCAGAGTGCCCAACACCACAGCCAGGGCTGGCTATCTATATGGGCTCCGGCCTCAACCCTGATGTTTTATGCAGCCCTGCAGGCTGGCACAACATACTTTGTAGAATGTTTCTGGCACTGTTATGGTCCACCAGGACACTGAAATCCAGTGACTAGAAGGAAATTCAAGACGAAGGAGATGAAATTCCCAGAAACTGGCACATAACAGTGGAATTCACAGGAGGTCAAAAAATAGTCCTGTCATGCCATTACCAGCACTTAATACAAGCCACATTTTTTCAAACTGAATTTTCCTTCAATGTTAATGTAAGTACTGCACACACCACATCATCCTTCCACATTGCTACTTACATGAACCTTAATAGGAACAAATTTGTTACTCCAAGCAAAATTTAACTGAATAAAGCAAAATTAATTGAAATGCTACTTGAATAAACTGAGAAAGGAGGTTAAAAGGGGCACTGATCTTGTTTCTGTTGTGAAGTGCTGGGTTGCTGATCATGTTTGCATGTAAATATCCAGTTTCTTACTACAAATATTGGGTTTTTATTGACCTCAAAGAAAATGCTGTTGATCAGAGCTGTGGAAAACAAGTGAATTATAATCACATAAAAATACCCTGAAAATGGAGAAAAACTGGAATGATGCTTCCAAAAACCCAAGTTCCAGAATAATGAGGTAAAATTACATCTGCAACTAAGTGTAGGCAACACAGTCTCAGGGGAACACTGAAAAAATTTATATTCCTTATAAATATAATCTGAAGTTGATGAGAGAACTGTCAACCCCTGGTCTGTAACAAAGGCAAATATAAACACATATTTTTAACTTGAATGGCACATTCAGGGTGGAAACAGAGTAGATCTTTACCGAAACAGGAAAGAAATGTACCACTTAAATAAAACACAGATATTTTTTTGCTACAGTTGGGAAGATATGTTTTAAGAGTCTTAGTAGTGTGTTATTAGCGTGACATCAATTAATCATTGATATTGGTTTAAAGCCATACTTAAATTAATGCCAATATTTATTTAAAATTTATTTAATTATTTCCAATTATATGTATGAATCAATGTATGCAAAATGGATATTAGAAAATATATGAAAAGAAGGAGAGGCTTCTATGTAGATATACTTTTAGGACACCACAGTCAGTTTGTGATTTGAGTTCCCCATATCCACATACATGTGATTTTCACATGAATGTCTCGTATCTCTTTTTTTCTAATAGATTTTTGTACTGAAACTCAGCATAATCTAGATTTGAATAGGTGCGTTCTAACATTGAATAGGAGCTGTAGCATTCTCCTGCCTACTTTGCTGTCTTTTTTTGGCTTTGGGTTAAGATATTGCATGTTTTATTTCAGAAATTTATCCTCAATGCAAAACAGCTTGCATTTCCCATCTTCTCTGTCTCTTCTATTTAGGAGGCAGTAATACATTCAGATTTGTTTCTAATCCTTAATGGCAGTTTAATTTAAAAAATTATGCAAGTAGCAATTGAATATTTGCAGATTATAAAATTAATTATTAATTATGAATATATCAATTATTAATTAATTAATTTATTATCCTTCAGGACTTCATTATGGCCTACTTACCAGTTAGGTTTTTACTGGGGGAATCCCCTGCTGCTCCTGCAGAGGACAGTGTGTAAAATTTTCAGGGCCATTCTGTTTTGTCAGAAACCTTGGTGCTGGGAGAAATGACATGCAAAACATGTGTTAACTCTACTTTGTGCATTGATTTTTATATTAATTATAAAATCATTCAGAGAGATGGGCTAAGAATTGGTGAAAATTGAGATGAAGGCCAATGTCCAGGCACAACATCACTCCTCTGCAGCAATGTGGGCTGTAAGGCTGAAGAGATGCATGCATGTGAAAAGGCTGCAAGATGGGAGATGGTGNATGAAATTCCCAGAAACTGGCACATAACAGTGGAATTCACAGGAGGTCAAAAAATAGTCCTGTCATGCCATTACCAGCACTTAATACAAGCCACATTTTTTCAAACTGAATTTTCCTTCAATGTTAATGTAAGTACTGCACACACCACATCATCCTTCCACATTGCTACTTACATGAACCTTAATAGGAACAAATTTGTTACTCCAAGCAAAATTTAACTGAATAAAGCAAAATTAATTGAAATGCTACTTGAATAAACTGAGAAAGGAGGTTAAAAGGGGCACTGATCTTGTTTCTGTTGTGACGTGCTGGGTTGCTGATCATGTTTGCATATAAATATCCAGTTTCTTACTACAAATATTGGGTTTTTATTGACCTCAAAGAAAATGCTGTTGATCAGAGCTGTGGAAAACAAGTGAATTATAATCACATAAAAATACCCTGAAAATGGAGAAAAACTGGAATGATGCTTCCAAAAACCCAAGTTCCAGAATAATGAGGTAAAATTACATCTGCAACTAAGTGTAGGCAACACAGTCTCAGGGGAACACTGAAAAAATTTATATTCCTTATAAATATAATCTGAAGTTGATGAGAGAACTGTCAACCCCTGGTCTGTAACAAAGGCAAATATAAACACATATTTTTAACTTGAATGGCACATTCAGGGTGGAAACAGAGTAGATCTTTACCGAAACAGGAAAGAAATGTACCACTTAAATAAAACACAGATATTTTTTTGCTACAGTTGGGAAGATATGTTTTAAGAGTCTTAGTAGTGTGTTATTAGCGTGACATCAATTAATCATTGATATTGGTTTAAAGCCATACTTAAATTAATGCCAATATTTATTTAAAATTTATTTAATTATTTCCAATTATATGTATGAATCAATGTATGCAAAATGGATATTAGAAAATATATGAAAAGAAGGAGAGGCTTCTATGTAGATATACTTTTAGGACACCACAGTCAGTTTGTGATTTGAGTTCCCCATATCCACATACATGTGATTTTCACATGAATGTCTCGTATCTCTTTTTTTCTAATAGATTTTTGTACTGAAACTCAGCATAATCTAGATTTGAATAGGTGCGTTCTAACATTGAATAGGAGCTGTAGCATTCTCCTGCCTACTTTGCTGTCTTTTTTTGGCTTTGGGTTAAGATATTGCATGTTTTATTTCAGAAATTTATCCTCAATGCAAAACAGCTTGCATTTCCCATCTTCTCTGTCTCTTCTATTTAGGAGGCAGTAATACATTCAGATTTGTTTCTAATCCTTAATGGCAGTTTAATTTAAAAAATTATGCAAGTAGCAATTGAATATTTGCAGATTATAAAATTAATTATTAATTATGAATATATCAATTATTAATTAATTAATTTATTATCCTTCAGGACTTCATTATGGCCTACTTACCAGTTAGGTTTTTACTGGGGGAATCCCCTGCTGCTCCTGCAGAGGACAGTGTGTAAAATTTTCAGGGCCATTCTGTTTTGTCAGAAACCTTGGCGCTGGGAGAAATGACATGCAAAACATGTGTTAACTCTACTTTGTGCATTGATTTTTATATTAATTATAAAATCATTCAGAAAGAATTGGTGAAAATTGAGATGAAGGCCAATGTCCAGGCACAACATCACTCCTCTGCAGCAATGTGGGCTGTAAGGCTGAAGAGATGCATGCATGTGAAAAGGCTGCAAGATGGGAGATGGTGAGAGCAGAGGGCCTTGTGAGCTCTTGGTGTCTGTGAAACTGCTAAGCCAAGTGGATTTTATTCACTGTTAGTAATAATGAATCAGAACAAGGGTTTTTTTAGACTAAGTCTGTAATGGGGGAAGATTTGTGTGTGTGTGTGTTTTATTGTTCTGAGACCTTTTGTAGTTAAAAGCAAACTGTGTGAGACAATGGAACAGTTGCATAAGGATTTTATGTCCTCCAACTATTACAATATCACCATAAAATTTCTAATATCTTTTTGGGACTCACGAAATTTGTATTGTACTATAATTTTGCACCCACTTTCATGTATTTCATTCAGTTTGGTGAATTTTATTCGTAGAACCTGCTATTTTAAATATAATATGCGTAGACAGACCAAAAACATCTTTTTCAGGTGAAGTTCCTTACACCTTGCACAAGCTGCACACAAAAAAACATTTTCTGCAGACAGAAAACAATTTGTGTTTTGAGTAAAAAACAAAATCAGCATTCCCTGAAGTCCTGTCAGCCAGAAAATAGTACTTCTGTGACCTGCTGTCTTCCAAGTCACCTTTTGGAGGAGTGTTGGCTGGAAAAAGAGAAGTTTTCACACCTGGTGAACGTCCAGGCTCTCTCACAGATGAACAGGCTGAGGTTTCTGATGTCATTAGTCCTTTTCTCCCTCTTGATCCTCTCTACCTCTTTAAAGCAAAAGTGTAAACTGTAATAGCCCTTGAAGAGCTTCACCCTTATGGTGCCCTTGCATTCACATGTCCTTAAGCTTATATGCAATATAAAGCAAAAATACCAGCAGTTAAAAACTGTTATCTGAAAAGTAAAAAAACAGTTTTACAGTGACGTTTGTTTTGCAGAAAGAGTTCAAGAGGGTTTTTTTTCCCTACCACCTTTTTAACAAACTTCTTAGTTCCTTTTAAAATTCTTTGAACTACTGCTCTGAGTAGTATCGTTTAATACATCATTCACTGAGGAACAAGACCTCATGTGAAAACACAGCTCCATTTAGATTATGTTTTCATGCATCAGAAAAATTATTTTAAAACCTTCTTGAGCTCCTTCTGAGAACTGACTCAATTCCCACACCATTTTGCTCAGAAGAGCAATCAAAGTCTCTTAACAAGATGCAGTCTAATTGGCATACTTAAAAATTCTTAATTGTGACTAGGACACAACAGCTTATTTTAAGAATATGGTTTCAAATAAATAATTTTTTCCTCAGGAACATGTTGCAATTGTTAGTTATCTCTTTGAAAGTCCATGAAAACTTTATCAGTTCAGCTTCAGACTTGGGTTTTTTGAAATTAAATTGTCCTGTTGCCCCAGAAGATATAAATTACTAATGTTTAACTCAGCAGGTGTAAAAATCTTGCTTCTTCATGTATTATTGAATGTTTCATAACCAGGTTGCAGAAAAGAGTTTGGTTTTGTATTTTCTATGAATAATAACCTTAGTAACAGGACTGAAAATCTCAGTCTTCTGACTGTCCTAGTATCTCCATATGCAGTCAGAACTGCACAGTTATGTCTGTGACGGTAGTGATTCAGAGTTTCATGGTGCTATTTCAGACATTTATTTATCTGAAAAGTCAGATATTCTTATTTCCCTGGGAAGCCTCCATCTCAGACACCTTAAGATATATGATGATTAGACATCTTGCCTAAGAGAGTCAAGACCAGCCATCTGTATCCCCTGGGGGTGGTGTCAGAGCACTTGCCTGTGGTAAGCCCTCCTTGCCCTCCTACCTCCATGTCTCTCCATGAACCAGAGGGAACTGGGAAAACTTACTATCAGCACTGAAAGTTAAATGACACACCCTTAACCTCATGAATCCAGCTTTATGGTTTAACATAACCTGCTATAAACATCTACAAAAATGGTGCCTTTCTTTTTCTAAATTGGTTCATCATAAAGATGTTGTTTTGGTATGCTGCATTTATTTTTTGGTTCAAGCTGAGAGATAACTCAGATTGTTGGAAAAGGAGTCTCTCTGCTGTTGTCTGACATAAACCTGATTTTTGTTTTGTGGAATAAGACTTTCTTCTGCTTATGATACATCTTGCAAGACCCAGATTGGTCTCATCTAATATCTCCAACATATTGGTGTTTCATGACTGTACCTGTCCTGCTAAATCATGAGGTGCTGTCATGGTTGAAGATCTAACAGAGGTTGCACCAAAATATTCACAAATTAAAATTAAAATTGCAGGTATATTACTCTAGAGTAAACACTTTCAATTAACAAGTCCTCTAAAACATTCCTTGTACATCTCTGTATGTGGAGGTTCAGCCTATTCTCAATAGGTAGGATCGTTTGCTTTTATTGTTTTCGCAGACCCCTTAGGAGTAGTGTAGAGACTTAACCAAGGATCTACAGACGGATGGTTAAAAAAACCCTCCCCAGAACAGAAGAAAAATTTTCTCACCTCATTTTCAGAGTTAAGCTGGAGTATGTTTTTGATGCAAGTGATTTTCAACAGCATGAATGAAGGGAAGACTTACTTGTGTTAATACAGGCACAACCAAGACAGATACATATGGCAAGCTCTAAGAGAATATGGGCTTGGTTAACACATAAAAGAAGCTTTTAAGTATGAACAAGGGAAGGATGAGATTTGGTGAATTATGAACCTCTAAACAGATAACAGCTCACTGGAATAGCTGAGAATTTTGAGATATTTGTTGGGAGAAAACAAAAAGTGACAAATACCATAAACAGAATGAACGAGACATAGTGAGGTTTGTGAAATAAATTAAATTTTTTATGTCAATAAACATCATAAATCGTAATGTTGGAAGAGACATTAAGAGGTTCCCATTCAGACAGGTTAATTTTTAATTTTGTGTGTTTTTCTAACTTTCCTAAAAACCTTAAATAGTCATTTCAGTGCTCTGCACTTATTAGAAAAATTTTCCACCTATCTAGTTTAATTTTTCTGTATACTATATATATTTCTTAATAATTTTTAAAAAATTTTTACTCCCTTACCTAAAGCTAATCACACCCCTTTTGCCGCCACAGCTGATTTTCGTATCTTCCATGTCCCTCCAGTACAGAAAAATATTTAAGATCCTTCCTGCCTCTCATAAAAGTGTCATTTCACAAATTCACACATGCTTTCTAATGCTAATTCTAAGCAGAATTCCTTTCAGTGTGAGCAATATTTTGCTCAAATACCTGCCGTCTCAAAGACAGGGAAGGAGGAATTTACAGGAGGAGTTGAAGCTTCCAATTTATGAAGAAGAATTTTAGAGAAGAACATGAAATGGATTTAAGCATCTTTTCACAATTCTAATAAGAAAAGTCATGAAGCTTATGAAACTTTGGAGGACATACAATAAAAAATAATCCTTTAGAGTTATGAACTCCTTTCTCAGTTTGCATGTAACTTTAACAGGAGTCAAGCACAAACTGGGATTAGGAAATAGATGTATCAGATAAGAGGCTTTTAAAAGTCCTTTTCCTGGATCATAAAGCTCTTCTGAGCATTTTCAGTTATTGCAGTGTGTTAAATATAGTAGTTCTGACTTGAGTACTACATGAGATTTTTTGCAGGAAATTATTTGTCTACCTTGTCATTAACACAAAATATTTGACATACCAAACAAGAGGTGTATGCTGTATCGTAGGTGCCCTGTGTAGCTGCACTAAGACAAGTTTATTTATTGAATTGCTCTGGTAAACAGGTCTGGGGTTACTGGTAATAACTGAGAAAATAAGCACAAGAAAGAGAGGTGTCCCACCTTTACAGGAAGATACCTTCAGAATTTATAGGATGAAGTTTAGCATACACATGCATACATAGCACTCTGAGGGTTTGTGAAATTTGTTCCTTATGATTTTTCCAACTTTTTGTAAGAATGACAGAATGAAAAGAATGGAAAATCATCAGAAACAGGATAAGATATACTGGTTATAAAGAACATGTCCTAGTGTGACTTCCTTGGAAGAAGTGAGGGAGAAACCTTCAGGAACTGCAGTAAAATTTTTCTTCCATAGCATGGAAAAGAAGGCAGAAGAGTATTGACTTGAGTGAGTTTTCTGTCTTAAAGCTATATTAAATCTTTCCTCTTTATAAGTTATCAATGATACAGTTAGTCATTTTCTCTTACAGTAATAAACCGTAAGGCAAAATGGCAGGGATCCCAGGGACAGGCAGCTGGATTTTAGATTCTAGATGAAGAGGGTCTGCTGTGCTCTGTAACAATAATTTGCCTTTTTCTTTGCTACACTGCTTACATTCAGTAGCCTTGGTTAGATTACGTCTGAGGTATGGCCAATGAGATCAGATCCTTTACAGACTTCATTTACCTCACTAGGAGAGAAGAGGAAAAAGATCAGAAGGAATGAGCCTGTTTAGACTTAAGAAGCAGAGAACATATTTACTGTTCTCTTCTTCAATATTTACAAACCAGACACAAAATTTTGTTTTCCAATTTTTTACTGTAACAATAATTTTTCAGTGTCTCCAGCTGAATAAAAAAAGTGATGCCAAGGCACTGTCATCCATCCTTTTTATCATTCATCCTTTTTATCTTGTATAGCATCTCCTACGCCTGCTCCCAGAGTGTAATAAGAAAGACTAGAAGTTTGAAGAGATTGACAGACAGTATCTTTTAATCACTGTAAATTTACTTTGCAGATGCTGTTGGCTAAATCACTCTGTAACTTTTCACATATAGATACTTTCACCTCTTCCTCCTTTTTTTGAAGGACAGGCAAAAAGATGCTCCTGGTGAATGGTGCTTCTTGCTGACGAGGCTTACATTTCAAATCACAGCTTCCCCTCAAAGTATCAGGTAGGCAGGAAGTCTCTTCACCTAGGGTTGTTAAAAGCAGTACTAACTGCAGCATGGTGTATTGTGCTCTCGGACAGGCAATGCAGGGCATTGACACAGGGGTCTGTGACAGCCCCAGTCCTTTGAAATGGAGCAACAGCAACTACATTTTCTTGACTTGTTGTGTTTGGTTTTTTAAAATCTTAGCTCTGCCTGGAAAAAAAACCGAATGGTTTTTTCTTACTTGTATATATGTTTTCACTTGTATTTGTAATATTCTTTCTAGAAAAGACATTCCAGTGCTTTCTTTAACTGTTAAATGGGGTCTGGAAATGCTTGTATCTTATCCTGGAAACGTAGCACATCAAAGAATGTGAAAAACAGGTGTGTTAAAAATGTTTGGAAACTTTTGTGACTTGCCTTGAAGAGCCAAGCTTATTTTGCCCTGAATTTTTGGAACTTCTGGTACATCATATTGCTCTGACACATGAGCTTATGGGTGGTAAGTTCTCTGGTACCAAGATAAATGCTGGATATGACATGGGAGGGCATAGATATATTTCTCTTTGAGGGAGGTTGCCTCTTATTTCTGGACCCCATTGGCTGTCCACTACCCCATCTGTTGTTTCAAATTGTGACAAGCAGATCTCTGGAAGGAATTTAATAGAAAGCCAGTCAGTAAATAAACTTTGCTTCTGGGAAAGACTGAGAAAAAATTTTTTAGTTTGGAAGCATGCTTTCATTGAAAAGCACAATTTTTTGCAGTGGCAAAATACAGAAATATTGATTTTGGTTTTCAAGTTTTAAAGGAAATATAAAATATTTAGTACTTGAAAAATGTGTTTTATTTTCTTTTTAGACAAGCATAAAACTTCTGAGCATTTGCATGAACTTTGAAATAAGCAGAAGCTTCTAGCTTTAGAAGTTGTATAAACAACACTAAAAGTCAGGTATTATTTCAAAAGAGAATTCATGTGTGGGAGAGTGCTCAGGAGCTGACTAACCCTGAGACTAGTTCAGTTGGTTAAGGCTTAGTGGTGATAATGCCAATGTCATGGGTTCAATTCCCTTAATGGGCCGTTCACTCAAGAGTTGGATTTGATGATCCTTGTGGGTCCCTTCTAACTGAGAATATTCTGTGACTCTGACCTAGTTAGTTCATTGCTCCAGATAGTAAGTGACAGAAATCAGGCCTAGTGGTGGTAGCAGTTCATCAGTTTTAAGAGGCAGAAGCATGTTTTCAGGTCTGGGGATGTCATGGTATTCAATGGCTTATGTAGAAAATAAATCCAATAAACTACAGAGCTGCAGCAACTTGAAAATATATTCGAATAAATTATGAGTTTAAATGTATTCGAATAAGCCCTTTTGTTGAATAGGCAGCAGAAGTGCTAGTTTTCATAGTGAGGTATAGGAACAGATGTCATAGGCATTAATTGTTAGAAGGGAATATTGTGAAAGTAAGAATTTCTGAAGCATTTAGCATTGACCCAAGTCAGCAGACATTAAAGTTATTGGAGAATTCTTCCACTCTGTTCACTAGTTAGGCCAACACTGAGTGCTTTTAAATATCTCGCATAGTTTTATCTATTAGAGGCAACATTTATGCATCATCAGTACAAATACACAGTATATTTTCAGCAAAAACTTTGATTTGAAGAAAGAAGAATTTAGATTTTCCCATTTTACTCTTTTGGTAAAGGCTGGATAATTACAATAATTTAAATAATTAGCAAGCTGAATTTGTTCAAAATTAAATAAAAACAAACCCCTTTTTTGGTTATGAAAATGTTCTCTTTGGCTTTTTCTGCTTATTTCTTCATTTTTTCATATAATCTCGTAAAGTCTTGTCAAGTTAAGATACTTAACAGAAATACAAAAATACATTGATTAGTATAATGCTATAATGGCTCTTAAGTGTCACAATATTTCTAGTATTTCGTATGAAAAAGACAGTCCATGATTAAAAAATTTTTAGGATTGACATTATAATTAAAGCAAGGCTTAGAGTGGAACCAAACAAAATTTTAAATTGCCTTCAGTGTCCTTGATTGTCATGGTTTGACTCTGGCTAAAAGCCGAGAGCCCACACATAGATCTAAAATTCTCAGAGAAGGGAAAAAAAAACCTCCGACTTTTGTGATAAGGATTACAAGCAACTGTTTATTAACTACTTCACACAAGCAAAACAGGCTCTAACTTAGAATGTTAAGAGTTTACTACTACAACTACAACTACTACTAAAATCAGAGCTTAAGAGTTTAAGGGTGAGCAGTTTGATAGTTGTTACAGACACCTTTCTCCCCCCCACCCCTCCCTTTTAAGATCCTTCACCTTCCCCCAACAGCTCGGGAAGGCAGGTGTGTGTGTGGGGGGGGTTACAATCAGAGATTTTCTTTGCTGCTGTTCAGAAGAGTGAGAAAGTCCCACCCCAGCTTTCCTCATGGGGTCTTCTCCACGNATCTTCGCCCCTATGATTCCTCACAGATTGCTGGGGCCCTATTCCAGTGTTTAAGGCATCTTCTCTTTCTCCTCTCTCTGACCTTGGTGCTAATCAAGCTCCGCACCCTCCTGTCTCTTAAGCGGCCATGATGTTCTGCCCAGACTTTTTTTCTCTACTCCTTCTTAAATATGTTATCACAGAGGCGTTGTTGCCTGACCTTGGCTAGCTTAGAGCAGAGAAAAACTCTAGCAGCTTCTTAAAGAAGCCTCTCTCCTAGCCCCCCCAGCTAATAAAAAACTCTGGTTACTTAAAACCACAACATTGATTAAAACCAAAACCAAAACCAAGAAAAGTAATTTTTGTTATTTATTAGAGCCAAGAATTGTGAAAACTACCTGCAAGATTTTGGGTTGCTCATTTATAGCTTTTTCTTTACATAAATATTACTGTAGATTGTTAAAGTTTTCTAAGTGTATGTGAGACACCATGTAGACTGAGCCACGTAGACTATATAATGTAAGTCAAAAGGGGAAAAAAATGGTGCAATTACAAGCGTGTGTCTTTTTTTGGATACTTCTTGGTACTAGAATTGAACATTTAGACTGGACTTTAGGAAGCATTTCTTTACCAAGAGAGGTGGTCAAACATTGAAACACTGAAGGCTTCCTAGAGAGTTGATCAATGCTCCAAGCTTGTCAGTGTTTAAGAGGTATTTGGACAATGCCCTTAACAACATGCTTTAATTTTCTCAGTCTTTTGTCAGGCAAGTGGACTAGATGATTGTTGTAGGTCCCTTCCAATTGAAATAATCTATTGCAGTCTAGTCTGGTCTAGCCCATTCTACCAGAAGGCGTGTGTCAATTTTTCTGCTGCAAACCAGCCAACTGGTCTGTTTTGGTGTTTATGTGCTGAAGGTATTATATCTAACATAAAGGAAATTTTTTTTTAATGATAAAAATTTTTTATCAGAGCTCATCTAAGGGCTTTTCCACTTCAATTTTGCTAATGAGTTGTTTCCTGAAGGTTTTAAATGTTCATTATGACAATTCCAGCCAAGCCCTGAAAATAACACTTAAAATTTGTGAAGTAAAACAGAAGATATACAGAGAAAGTTAGCCAGGAGATCAAACAGGAAAAGAAAAATTTCTAAAGCATTATGGAATGGTCAATTCACATATTATGTCAAGCCAATGAGTTATTGTACTTACTCAGCTGGACAACTCCTTGTATTTTAATTTTAAGGATAAATAAACAGGGTGCAAGGAATTTTCTAAGGAAGAAAGGAAT
Source organism: Calyptomena viridis (assembly GCA_013390005.1). NCBI lineage: Eukaryota > Metazoa > Chordata > Aves > Passeriformes > Eurylaimidae > Calyptomena > Calyptomena viridis. The sequence continues at coordinate 727,918 of WEIV01013038.1, read as the reverse complement.
GACAAAACAAACAGAAAACTGAAAACAGCCTGAGTACACAAAAGTAGTCAGTAATAGCATTTTAATATTCCACAACACTGCTTTCAAAAAAAAAAAAAAATCACAGGGCCAGCAAGTTTCTCTGTTTGTGGTGTGGATGGGATGACATTTTCATGTCCTGCTGCTGAGATGATCTGACCTCATTTAGCCTCATGACCTGGTCTTCCAGGATACTGCCTTCAGAGTGGAGCTGTGATGCCACAGTTCCCTGGGAGGAAAGAGTACTTGTTGTAGGAAAGGGTGGTTCCTGTTATAAAAAGATGGTGCAGGGCCCATGGTCCCCATGTCCCTGATCTCAGCAGGGGAAAAGAAAGGTGTAAAGAAGTAAAGTGAGGCTGACCTGCTGTGGGAAGGGTACAGAGGGTTAGTGCTGCTGACTTAGGCAGCATGTTGCTGCTTGATGCTTAGACACTGTCAGTGCGTTTTCTCTTTTCTGGGATTCAGACTCTGCTGCACCCAATCATTGGTAATGAGGTCTAGGAATGAAATTGGTCCTCATCTCTGGTGATGTGAATTCTACTAACACAGCATTTAAAGATCACTACTCATAAGGCAAGGTAATTGTAGAGATGTCTGCTGCAGATATCCAGAATTGCAATGAAGCATTAATCTTTCCTCACTTCCCCAGTGCTTCCCACTAGGGCTCAAAAATTTTTTCATAAGAAGATCAAAAAAATTCCCTTAGGAAGTCTGTCAGGAAGAAAGGGATTTTTTTTTTTTTTTTTAATTTTAGAGTGTGAAAAAACCCAAAATCTTTTCAAACACTCAAAAGCATGGCAGGAGCCCCCTGATGTCAATTAAAAGGAAATGTTTATTCTCACTTCCTAGAGAGAATGACTTTTCCAGATAGTTGCTTCTTCCTTCATCACAGTAGGCCAAACTCACATTTCTTTGATTACCATATCTAGGCAGTATGTCACTCAGGTCATTCCTTCAATAACTTTTCCAAAAATCACGAACGTCAAAGGATATCAATTGTGACAGCCATGGGTTATCTTGTTTGACACAAAGAGGAGGTCGTATGGTACAGATCCATATTACACCATGAAGCTCTGTGCAAAAATAACTGAGACAGCTGTGAGGGAAAATTGAAGAGTCTTTATATGCTTTACAAAACATAATTCTTTTGGTCAGAATAAATAGACATATAAAAACCTTTTAGTTCCTATTCCTTGGCTCACGCCTTTATGAAGCAATATTGCTTTACATAATGCCTAGAAGTCTTATAACATTCAACAGCAGGAAATTTAAACAAATTGCAGATTAAATAGCCTAAATTTGTAACTGTGAACATGGCATAAAATATCTTTAATTTAATGTCTTCATTAATATCACTCTACAAATTTCTGCCAGTGAAACACTATCTAAACAGAAAATTCCATTGTGTTTCTGACTCTTTGCTATGTCTTCCTCTTTAAATATATAGAAATATCTTGAAATGCAACTGGATTAGGTTCAACCAATGTTATTTGCTGCTTGTTCTTCTGGTTTTTATCTGCCCTGGGCTAGATCCATCAGACCTGGTTCCTCAGGGGAATGAAGGAAATGGATGTGGCCAGCCAGGCTAAGGAGAAAAGAAGGTGGGATCAAAGGAAGAGAAAGCCAAGGGGGAAACGTCCACTTCTGCACTTGCTTTTACAGGAATGGGTCTGTAGCCATGTTCCAATGGGGATGACTCTGAAAACAGAAGCAGCTCTGTCAGGAGCTTCTGAGGTAGAAACAGCAGTTTTGGTTCTACTTCTCAAATGAGCTGTAAGGAGCTTGTTTGGAGTCAATTCTATTTTTAAAAAAAAATAAAAAATTAGGTTTTGTTCCCTCCCCATCTCTCCACCATCCCTGACAACTGCAACTGTGGAAAGCTGTGTTGGTTTTTGAACACTTCTTATTGTGCAACTCACATCTTGGGAAAATACCCAGTTCTTTCTCTTCTTGAGCAGGTTTTTGTCCTAAGCCCCTTCCCTTGACATACACATTGGCTGTTGAAATGTTTCCTCTTATTATGCAGTGTTTAGCGTAATAGCAATAGATTTTTCTGCAGTGTATTACAGTACTGGAAAACATTTAAATATTATCCTCAAAGCTGAACCTTTTTATAATCACCTCTTCTGTTCTCTTTAGTAACTCAAAATAATTCCTGAGTTCAGCCAGCTAATATTCTCCTGCTTAAGAGTTTCTGAAAGCACTTCAGTTGTGTGCACACTAAGGTTTCCTCCACACTTTCCTCTTCCATCCCTGTCATTCAATGTTCCAATCCAATGTTTTTTCCATTTCTGTTTCCAGTGACCTCATTTTAAAGTTCTAAATCACTCCTTACCTTTATATTTGCTATTCATGTCTTTTATTTCCATTTTTTCTTTTTTCATGTCATTATTCATGCTAGAATATGCTACTATCTTTCAATTCATAAGTTACATCAAAGTTAGTGGGTTTTTTACTCCATGGATCTGAGAGATGTAAGAGCTATTTATTTGATTTCTGTGACCAATTTGCTAACTTTATATTTTCCAAAACAGAATATTTTTTCTCCTTTCTTTGATTAAAAAAATCAAGAATTACCAAACATAAAGTTGCTCAGAAGAGCAAGTCTGTTGACTTATTCTTCTATATTCTATATCTTCCATGGATGAAAAATGGGGTATACACAGCCCATCTTTACTTAAATGTCAGTTTCCTAATTGAGCTTGAAATCAAAATTCATTTTTGAATGAATTCTTTTGCTATGTATGCTACATCTTGAATGAATATGGATCAATAACTCGAATAAATTGTATTCAGGTTCATTTCCAGACCAATTGGAAAGGACAATTACCATTTTCCTAGGAGAGTAGGGGAAAATGGCTACTATATTACAGTAGACTTACAAAGTCTGCTTTTCCAGAGATATCCTGAAGGCACAACAGATATTTCAAACACTAAGGAGCCATAGCATTAACTGCTCTAAGAGTCAATTTTAACAATTAAGATCTTAGCTCATAAAACAGTGTTAAGCAAATGCAGAAGACTGAGCCAGGCACAGAAGAGGGAGTGCTGGGAGAACATTTCAAAATGAGAGGACCNAAGATGATCAGGTTTAAAAATAGGTAGCATGAGACTTTCAAGAATTATCTGCTATGAATATACTATTCACTGTATTTAACTTGTTTGTTTGTGAATGGACTGTGAAGCATAATAAGATAGTTGCTATTCAGACCTGTTCACAAAATAATGAATAAATCACTGAATATAAATCTTCTATCTGTGAACATTTCCCTGCAGCTTGTCTGTTTGTAATATGTGGTTGGTCACTTGAAACACAAGTT